>LUCH01009129.1:0-11633 GCA_013368495.1 Paragonimus heterotremus | reverse complement strand
TCTAAAACTCTTTTGGGAAGGAAGATGAAGTAAAATTATAAAAGTACTATAATTATTTGCAGAATTAACAACTGAGCTATTCAAGCGTACACTCAGACAAACAAAAGTTTCACTGATGTATCTCAGAGCATTAAACAGTCACAATGATCGTTTAGTCCTGAATTTCTCTTAATGTTACTAATATGTTGACCAACAACCATGCCAATTAATTACATTTCCAGCTCTGCGCAACCTTCAGAGCCATCACTTGGGTTATATTTGTTCAATCAAATCGTTGAGCTTTTAAGTGGGTTACCAACACGTGAATAAGGTAGACAGTCAGGGCCCCAATTAGATTTGTATCTGACGGATATTGGTCAGTATGTGAACTGACACGCGATTAATCGGCCATATGTCATACATAGCATAAGCTAATTAAGGAACATGTTACCAATCGATAAAAGAATATATAACACAAACGTTAACGTGAATCATATTCTCGTTTATTTACCAGTCGATAAAAATATGTTGGCAGGCTTTGAAGAGCATTTTTACCAAAATGTTCCGGAACGTTTGACAACAATTCATATATTCTGTAAACGACAAACGTATGGATTGTGTTTTAGACACAACAAGATAACAATGAAACTTTAATCCGAGTAGAATAGAGCGTAGAATAGCAACAACTAATAACTGTATATTGCTTTTCATTTCATGAGCAATCTTAATCTGATGACAATTAGTTTGGGTAAATTTCACGAAATGGTCAATAAAATGCTTCCATTGTCATTAGACAAAAACATACACCACAACGCAAGATATCGAACATTTTCCCAAGGAAGTGCATTTCTTATAAGCACAACGTTTTAGTTCATTGATTCTTGTGTAAATATTACGTATACATTGGTTTATTTTCATACATAATAGGGATTAAGTTTAAAACGATGGACAGGTAATTTGTTTGTAGAAGTGTTTAAATGTCACAACTATCTATCATAAAATATGATTTCCCTATAAATAAAAGTGACCACATTCAAGGCCTTAACTTATAGACCGCATATGTTTAACAAAATTAAGGTACGTGCATATAAATTCAAAACCATAGAATGTCGCAAGTATTTTACCCTTCATATTGGTCAACGTCGCAAAAGATAGGGGCAATTTTCTCTTTCATATAAAAATCCACTAGGTCTGTAATAGTCATATCCATGAAGTGGATATGCCTTGAGTACACATGTGCGAAGTGTTCCAAAGTTTTGTTCCACGTCTGAAAGTAAATAAAGCATCGGGTGAATAAAAGATGATCAATCCCATCAATATTCATTTGGGTAGAAAAAAATCAACCGATGTACACTACAAACCTCGTCTATGACCAATAATTTAATAAATGAGATTATATATAAATGTGTCAAGGTAAGGCTAAAGTTTACAATCAGCCTGAGTTATGAAATGCGTTCGTCTAAACTACTGGGATCTAGTGATTGTTTTCGAACGTCAGTCTCAGAACATACGTTGTCATGAAGCATAGTTGATTGCACCGGGTTATTCAATGCACTTGCAATGGGTTAAGTTGTATTGCGATGCGTATCTTACCAATGACATTTTAATGCTTACCAGTCTGGGTAATTTTCTCCTCTCGGGGGAGATGCAGTTCGAGATGATTTGTCTCAGAGTATTTTGATAGCACAATGTCTTATCTTTTTCTTTCTGAGTAAGTTCACCAAAAGCAACTAGGGAAGTGCAGAAGATCAACGTGTACAGTAGCATCGAGCTCATAATTCACTGATGCAAACACGGCTCAGGTGAACGCCTATATTACAAGTCTGCTCTCGTGAAATCCACAACACGCCAATCAACGTTGTCTTCTGCTCGAACTGACTGACTCACGAATGCCAACCGAAGTAACCCTGCGAAGGTGATTGGACTGAAATTATACCTCAGCAATCATTTACTGGTGCCAAAATAAACGAATGCCATTTCAGTGTAATTTGCTTTGTGATTGCATTCTGATTTGATAAAATTTGACCGTCTGTAATAAGCATTTTTAGGTATGCAGTAAAATCTTTCACGGCATCCATAACATCACAATGATGATTCCAGTGTAAAAACCAGTTTGTCCAAACTTTTCTGCGATGGAAAACATGGCACGTACAATTGCACCCGGCATGGCTCAGCACAGAAATTTCACTCTCAGGTCGATTTACTAAACCCTCTACTAGAGTCTGTTATGAACACAAAGTTGCACGAACCCATTGATATTACTCCTCTGGAAAGTTTTCTATAAAAGCAGAGACTCTGTATTCCTAAAATATCGACAAAACTGACTGAACATCTTTCGCATTTTGTGCTGAAGTTGGCTGTTGTGTTAATAAACCGCATCGATCACTAACATCCTCCTCGGAAGCTTTGCGTACGTGACTCACACGGAAGTTTGACTGTCGTACAACCGTGGACAGAAAAAAAGACCCTGATCAGAAGGAAAACGGAAGAAATGTAATCAATCAGGTCAAAATATGAACGCTCACCATCATGGTGCCTGCACCCTGACACAAATAACCCAGCTGTAAATGGAAGTAAGACTGCCTCCGTAGGACGACGTTCGTTTCACGTTCGATTCCACACATCACCTTAAATGTATTTACTTCATAGTCAACGAAGTCAAATAATTACAACATTCTTACTTTCTCCAAGCGTCTAACCTGTTAGTGGCAAAACACTAGCCAGGAAGACACACGCGAGCTTCAATGTTTACCTCTTCGTTATTTGGATTTATTTCTCTGATAGAATATATCATATCGACTTTATAACCTATGCTAATTGACCGCAGCATCGGCAAATGTGCTCGATGTAGCTAGCGATCAGCGGGCATCATTGGTGCCTAGTCTAACCGACAAAGTATTCTAATACATAAACAGCGGGAAAGTAGCTCTCAATACCACATATGCTCACCCTAACATAACGGGTGCTCAACCTTACTGTCTTGTTAATTTCCTCTCGAAAAACTGGTTTGAATGTAAAGATATGGCACCCGATTCATCGAGGTGCGCTGCGCGTACTCT
This sequence comes from Paragonimus heterotremus, assembly GCA_013368495.1. Taxonomy (NCBI): domain Eukaryota; kingdom Metazoa; phylum Platyhelminthes; class Trematoda; order Plagiorchiida; family Troglotrematidae; genus Paragonimus; species Paragonimus heterotremus. Next base: position 8,595 of record LUCH01009129.1, on the reverse strand, counting down.
ATCTACTGGTGCACTCCAATCGATAGTCCCCTAGTTGAAGTGACAGATTTTTTAGCAACGGCTTACAGTTCGATATAATTTCTCGGTGTTTGGAGAAGACAATACCAGGAGAACATAGCTGTCAATTCTCCTAACAAACAAAGTCATTACAAGTGATACAGGTGACATCCGTACCCTGAGTTATGTCCGTGCCACCTTTATATATAAGATCGCAGAATATATGTACCGAACGGTTCGATGAAATGTGTGTTTAATATTCGAAATACTGATTGAGCAAGGTGACTGTTAAGTTGGTCGGCTTCTCGTTATTCTTACTGATTTTCCGACTACCTCGACAAGAGACGCAGCTACTCCCTTGTTAGCTTCAACGAGTGATTACTTGGATATGAGTTTTTCAACTCCAAACCACGGAAACTTTAGGATCTGTTAACCGTTATTTTGATTACTGATGCGTAATGGGGTATTCTGGCTGATTTGATTAGGGCATCACTCATAAGCGAGTGCAGTTTTCACGTTTTCCCAGTCACTTCAACTGGCTCCTTTCACTAATATGAACAAGTCTAGAATTCCTCTCATGCTCCAGATCGTCAGCATTGAATGTTTAGTTACTTATGTTTCTTTCTAGATGGAGCTTACTGGGATGTATACATCAGTGTGATGGCTGTATCCAATTGCGAATGATGTTCAGAGTGTATCAACCAAGATCCACCATTGTCTACGAAAAAGTAAATATCGCTCAACCAACATAACGATTCTTTTAACCGCAGCTTAAAAAGTCAAGAATGCAAGGTAATCAACTGAAGTTTCTAGGATAGACAGTGGGGGAGGTCTGTGCAGTACTGACTGTCACTAGAGTCATTGCACATGGCAAACAATTTGTGATCAATTTCATGTCAATGGCACGATGGTTGATGACCTTGCCTCATTTAGAGAAAACCGAAGTTGAAATCCTTGCCCTGGCCGCGATAAACCTCACTAGCCAGCTCGAGAGGAACTGAAACCTGACAGTTAGCTTAGCAACAGGAACTGGTTGCGAAGTCTATTGAAATGCGAATAATGTGATCAATTCAGAGTGATGTGCAATTTATGTTTATCAAAGTAATATTCTGCCTTTTGGTGATATTCATCTTTGTGTGTGAGTGTAACTTAACCAATCACTTGCAGCTTAATACTTTTTCAACAATTTTCTTTGGAAGATTGACGATAATGATTGGGTTAGTTTCCCAACTATTTCAGTTTAGTGCCTGAGCCAATTGTAGTTCGCCTATCTCACTTATAAAATTGTCAAATACTTTTTAAACTTATAGTATTTACTTGTACTGCACCGACTTTTTGTCGAGGATGACAAGACATACATTTTTGTGTCTTCTCTTCCTAATTCTACCTCGTTCGTTAGATTCTAACCAGTTACCCGCTTGTACTAAAAATAAACAAGAATGGGAAGAAACACTCGGTCCCTACAAAGGTGAAAAAATATTTTCAAAACATGATCCATCTTTGGAAACGTGTAAAAATCTGTGCACTCAAAGCACTGTCTGCACTGCAATTATTTTCAGTTCAAAAGTGAGTACTTCACGACGTTTTCGGTTGCTATTCAAGTTTATGTTCACTTTTTATGGATAACTTCGAACATCATACTTTTCATTCCAGATGACGTGCACATTATACAGTGAGGGTGAAAATCCCGTTATCGTTGAACAGGGCGATGTTATCCATTTACGAAGATGCTACAGTAAGTTCATCATTTTCTTATGATGACAAACAGTAATGTTTTAGTAAATCACCGAATTGTGATTAGTTTGAATTCACAAACTTGCGACCAAATTATCATAGCGTAATGACAAAGCAATCGTGCTTCATGAGAAAGCGGACTGAAGTTCAGGCTAACTTTTCATGCAGTCAGTGTTGGTTATCGTGCCTCCATTCTCATATAAGGCGAGATGTGAGATTCATTCATGTCGGTCAGTGAATACAGTTAAGTTGATATATCTAACCATAAGTACAACACCAGACATGCAATTGTGTACTTGGGAATAGTTCAATATCACTTTTGTATTTAAATAGTTTATGCCTCAAAATTTAATTATTTCAATGGAAACTGTGACACAGTCACCGGCTTCATTGATGATGCAATTTATCAAAATGAAGCCTACTTCACTGAAAACAGATTACAGATAGCACTGACAAACTTCAGTTGACGCTCTTTAAATTAGTGTGGCTCTCGTCAGCAAGCATGGCGTGAGAACGTGTGTACATCAATGTTCCCTTAGAATACGCCAACCAGAATCATCTACATCGCATAAACAAACGATACCTGTAGCTTCGAATGACTTTTCGGTTAATCAGCTGGAACCGATAATCAGTTACCTGTTACATACACGTTAGTGTTATTCGGTATAGTCTAATGTGAACTCACCGGCTCGGTTTTGTCCTTTTGAACAGAATGTTTAAACGAGCAACCTGAACTCTGTTCCATCGACTTCACACGACCATACTGTTGTACACAGAGGTTTACCCAAATAGTTTGTAAGTAGTACTTTATCATCCTGACAATTGCTGTTGTCTAACATTATGTGACTCAAGTCAATAAATCCTATTAGGGAAAAATACGCCAACGAAAACGCTGGTGACGTTCAGTCTCAAGCCTCCATTGTCCTTTGCCTTGACTGAGCGTGCGAATTAATCTCAATGTTTTCAACGTTCACAATTTAGATCACATAGGTCAACAGGCCGCTCATGTTCGAACATTAGGCTCGTTGAATGTTGATGTCTGTTGTGGTTCGGAGACTAGAATCCAGGAATTTAGTCGCCGTATGGAACTAGCCGAACCAGCATTGTCTGCTCGAAACTGGTTTTATCCTTCGGGTGAATCTACGGCCGCCGCTACTGGTCAACCTGATCTCCTCAACTCGACGGCCGCAGCCGCATTTTCGTTAACAGTAGACCTTGTGCCATCCGTTTGACAGGTTTTGTTGAGACCAAATCTAGACGTAAAACTATCAGTAATTTTTTGATTGTGTTTGCTAATGCTCCAACCGACTGTAGTGACACCGGCGTCCAGCAAGTATTTCTTTAGATCTGGTCACTGAAAGCGACAACTGCCTATTGGAAAACTGGCTATATCTTCGGTAAGGCATAACTATCAAACCAGGTAGTTAGTCTATTTGTGTATTTAAGAAGTTGCATCAGCAGCGGCGGCGGGGGTGTAGGGAATGAAACAGAAGCGCATATATCCTAGACTAGAGGGCTGTTCGCTAATCGGAAGCATATTTGTTGACAGAGCTTCACTCCTCTGAAGCTTAAGAGTCGTGTATATCAGTCGACAGTGACGGTTGTATTAATTTACGGCAGCGAAACCTAGCCACTCGATTTAGAGGACGTGAACCGCCCTCAGATATCTGACCTGGGGTAGACCAATGAAATTGTTCACGAAGGGTTGGCTGCTGTAGATCGGGTTCGTCTTCCGGGCTGGAGTCCTCGCGACTCACAGAGTCGGTGGCTTGAAATTTCAGGTGAGATGACGGCTAACCGAGCTCAGTAGTGTAAATGTTGTCGTTCTTTGGCCCAGTTGTCTGTGAAGTGAGTAAACTTAATGACACGGGTCAGTGGAAGCCGCAGCGAAACTGTCTTGCTGATGACGCGTTACTTTCACTCATAGCCCGGTTGTTTGTTTGCAAGTTGTAGGCGCCTTGATGTTGTATATTTGAACGTAGACGTAGTTTTTGGTGGTCAAGTCCCCTTCTTTTTTCCTCTCTCTTCCTATACAGGTTGTACTGTTTTCTCCTTTGTGGTTGTGTAGCAGCTGAGTATTAGTGTGAACCACTGATGTGTTGCTGCCTATGATGATAATCGGGTGGCACCAAGGAGTGAGCAAAGGGGAGGTCAAGAAGCGGATATTTGATAGTGATCATCAAATGAACTCTCTTGTTGACTCCTTAGGTTTGTGCAGACCTCAATGGTTAGGACATATACTAAGAATACCAGCTAGTCGTCTGCCACATCCAGCACTGTTTGCTGACGCAGCGGTCAACTGGTGTAATATGCGAAATTGACAGATGATGACCTGGCGCACAGAAATGAAGTCGTTTTGCAATAATGCTGCAGTTCAGTTTCCTGTTGGAAGTTAGTCATCATCTATCAAGGATTAACTAAAGATGTTTGCGATATTCTGGCAAGTTACTATTATGCTCAGTAGGCAATGTTAGAACCAGTGTTTGTGTCATGGATCGTATGACATGGCTTACACTGACCCTTTCAGCACAGTCCACCTGTCAACCCCACTTCCTTAGTGCTTCTCATCGTGTGATAAAACGGTGAGTCCCATCCAGCTTTGATTATTGACTCGGGTTAGTGGACCTCAAAATGTCAGTGTTGTGCTGAATCTGTAGTACGTTTTACGCACATCAGGAAAGATGGATGGTGAAGTAGTTGTGCCTTCATAGAAAACATTTATGAAAACGCCTAGATGTGTACACCTTCAGAAACGAGCCTCTGTTGGTGTTGTGTTATGTTGCACATTGAAAAGCGCTGAGGAATGCGTTTGTCTTTATTACATTTCGATCGATTCTGTTAGTATATAACTAGGGAAGTAGTATTCTTTGCATCTTTGCATGATGCTGTAGATTTATGAATTCATGTTAGACGACTGCTTTTTAATCAGTGGTCCATAGGTGACGAACATGGTCCTTCTCATTGCGTCATGCTCATGCAAAATACAACACGAACAACTCAGCAATACCTGCAGAGCTTTGATTGCTCGTGAATCTGTCTTTTTAAAATCTTGTTTTAACGACGATAAGCCATGGTAATTAAAGTGAGTGAACGAAAAAACTTCTATGCTCACAGATTAGTATGTCGCTGTAAGATTCCGATAGACACCACAGTAGCCGGAAGACACGTTTGTGCCTTAATGCAACATACATTTACACCCAATGATTCAAGTCGACCGAGTAGATCAAAATTGTGCTGCAGTCTATTTGTTGCTGTTTGGTCACCAATTAAGCGGGATACTCTTTATGTAGTTCCTCCACTAATTGCACTGTTGTGCAACTAATGTAAAGTTATCCATAGGAAAATAAAGACAAGTTAAGATGACGCTTCAAGGCACTGAATTTTTGAGCTGAAGGAGCAAGTTCGGTTTGAAGTTAAACGAGAGTCATGTATGTAGAATGAAAGATCTCCCTCAAGGCCGTGTAGAACCTTCTGGTCAGAAATATCCTTCAAATTTTATCTTTGTACGGGAGGTTCATTCGGACCACTTTATGCACGACAATAATCCTTCATACGGTTTCCACCGTTGCATATGATGAGTTATGCTTTTATCTGGAAATTGCCCGGCAGTAAACTTTTCATATGAAGCAAGAACTCATCGTCTAGCATGCCACGCTGTGTAAGGTGCACTCAATTACTAAAATCGTTGTGTTAGATTTGACATGAAAATGACTCACTGAATAAGAACTTTTTAACCCCTTTTGAACTGAGTGTATTCAAACAGATGACACCTCATGACGGCCAAAATGTGCACAATCAAATAGTCATGTGACCTGCGCAGTATTTACTTTGTCAAATGTCATGCAAAATGTGTTCATTTATTTTAGCTTTACAACGAAATAATGCTGATTCACCTGTGCTGAAACTTGCTATATAACAAGGCTTACTCTGTTCAATCCATATTCGGCAGTTCAATAAAAACCATTTAACTCTAAACTACCTAAACGCTAGCGTGAACGTAAACGATCGTTCTATGTGCGGTCCTCAAAGTGGGTAGCATCGGCTCTGGTGAATAGTTTGCTGACTCCGAGTGATATAATTCAAACTTACGCCTACCAATGCGCAAGCATCTGCTAACTGGGACATTTCACATAACTGCTCACGATGCCTTTGGTTTAGATCCAAATGTACACATTTTACAGATGAAAGCTGACTCACTATTCAGATGATAATGCATAATAAGCAATTCCCAAACAACAAGCATGTGAGGCAACATTATTGGATGATTGGGTTGCAATAGTGTGTCCGCCATGAAAAACATAAAATGTCATTCATAACCACCGCGTTATAACCTATTATGTTCCCCAAATTTTTTTGGTGTCGAACAATTGGTCCACGTAGTTCGGTATAAAACATTGCTAAAATTCACTCACCTCGAACGAACAGGTGGACTACCCGACATTTGCTGTAATTGGATTATTCGATCGACGAGCTGTTCCCAATAAAAATTTTAAATGGACATCTGTGTGCCAGTTTTTGAACAGCTGTTTTTCACTTTCAACGAAAGATTAGGTAGATAATGTTATTTCACTAGAACGCATCGGTTGTGTTGCATCCGATAAACTTGTTCTCACGTGCTTACTACGCTGAAACAATGATTTGCTGCTTTAACCATATGGCTAGTGTCTTTTATCAACATTGTTGATTGGACAATATTGTTTTTTAAGAACTTGGCAAAAATAGCAAACGATTTTGTTGTTCGATATCTCTAGGAACCAGAACGTAACAATCTGTCCGACGAGAATCTCAGACTAGCAATTGCTCTTTAATGAGAGATTCTCACAACACTGGGGGGTGAAGCATAAGTTCATCACAAAAATTGGATTGTTCGGGACCTAGTGCTAAATTTAGTTTCGAATAGTACTAGACGCATGCAAGAACTGCGTATGTTCGTGACATTTTCTTTGTATGCGATCCAATATAGCGCCCCGTGACCGAATACTGGCTACCCACTTTCCATTTTTCGGTGAAAACTCGTGTTAAATCTCAACACATTGGAAATTATAGTATACTGCATCAGCGAGTTCAACATCTCCATTGAAGTCTCTATATCAGTTGCTATTGATCTGGAAAACTCAAAGTAAGTTCCTCGTCAGACGACTTTATCTGTTGTTCGGACTGAATGTGGAGCACTAAGCGTGTAGTATTCTACATCCTAATCTACATTAGTGTTCCCAATTTAATGCCGTTTCGATTACACTAGTATACAAATCCCAATCAACAAACCGGACGGAATTGCACTAAAGTACGCTGTACGTTACTACCGCGTCTCGTCTGGTATCCTTCTAGGTGCGCCCCTGTCCGCATCTGCTGTAGATTCCCCCAACCACATTAATTTGAGTCCAGTAAAAGAAGTACATTGAAAAAAGACAATGTTTGACATTCCTCAGCGTTGCGGCAGCAGAACTCAACGAAACCAATTTTGCGTTATTCCACTTTTACTCACATACGAACTTCATCGTGATTAGGTCAATTCAAGCTGTTCCCCGTAATCATCGTATTAACCACGTTGATAGAATATCGACCATTCTCTTGTTGCATTCCGGGTTAAACTTCATCTTGCTTCACATTACAGGCAGTCAATTCGCGCGCTACATAATTTAAGTGACACATTCATATTCTATAATATCTGGTATAAAATAATGTGTTTGTCGAGCGACAAAAACCAAAACATTTATGTAAAGTATAACATCCAATGGAATTCGTTTAAGATGCAGTGACTAGGGAGAGTAAATGGAGTCGGAACATCTCTTTTTACAGAACACCCATATGCGCAAATTCCACCAGGTTGTCGGGATTATGCAACCGTTTTCAGCCCAGGGCGAACAGTGGGAGAAGCACAATCTAGTTTGTGAATCCCTCATCAGGTAGCACATTGGTATCCAGCTATACTCAGTTGTAATGCTGTTCAAACCGAATACAACCGCTAGTACTGGTAGCTCCGTTAGGCAACGTTACTACCTTGCCTATAACAGTGCAATAATATACGTTGAGTTGATGGCCATTTTTGCGCGTGCACGAGACCATTCCAGCTTAGCAAAAACCGTGTTGAGTAAGGTGGAGAATCAATCCTCGGTGCCTAAAAGGAATCAACTCTACAGTTAGATTATTAATACAAATGAGATGAGCTGGGATCTTTGAATGTGCTTCTTTATTTGAGATCATCAAAAAACTAGTTTGCAAATTGGCCGTATTAGGCATTTAAAACCTCGTTGCAATTTTCATGAGACAACCATAAGTCTAATGCTATGCTACTGAACTTACATTATAATGAACTATGTGGTCATATCTAAACGTCTAATGACATTCACGTGCAAGCTCCGATAAGATTGCCACATCATTTACTGGACGTTCTAGCCTACTAGAACCAGTCTGGTTAGAGTGCAAATAGAAAAGTGGAAGCTAGTCATCTGCACACCGGATGCCTCCGGTTAACTGGTCGGTTTAGCATTGTTCACAATTTACTGTGGCCAATAAAACAAAGAAGAATGGAGTAGTGTTATTTACTATCATTTATCTGGACTTCACGTTAACAGATTGAAAATTTATATATTTGGGGGGGGGAAGATGGAACACACGCTAACTTGTCCGCAGTATTCCAAAGTAGTTGTGGCTGATGCACTAAATATATTACTCCATACACGTTACTTCAGTCTGAAAATTGTGAGCCTTTGAAAGCTACCTAGAGAAGGCTACACGAACTTCTTGATTGGGCTGATTCGATTCGACCGTGGAACATTCACAAACCGCTACGCGGAATCTTTGTGATGGTGTTTGTGAAAACTAATCGAATCATCCATCTGAACAAGCAAGAGAAAACAATAA
>LUCH01009124.1:6163-16205 GCA_013368495.1 Paragonimus heterotremus | reverse complement strand
GTCTCATTCTGAGCACTGCTGCGCGCATTGGATGTACTCGAAGCTACATCGGGCTTTTGGTTGATGTCAGATGTTTTTCGACCGTATTGGATAATACGCCGGCGGTCACGGTCAACCGTTGGACGATCGGAGTGCTGTTTGTTTGAGGGTACCTTTTCTAACCCCCTTCTTCCTGATATGGAAGACAGCAGTGCCGCAACTATGAAAATAGTTCTGGTGTATGCCCATAGAATCGTGCCTCACTACCTAAGCACTCCTATGCGGTCAATAGTGCGACATACAATCCTATGAGTGTAACTGCTTTTCGTCTGACTGCTCCCCTTTGGCCTGTCTGACAAGTAGATCAGTTACCCAATATAGTGGAACTCCGATGAAAATACAAACCTATTTATTCCCCCCCCCCTCTCCGACAATAAACGGAAGACGTCTCAATAGCCTTGCTAGTCATAGAAACCTTAGGTTAACAGATCTAGGACACCAAACCCGTCTCCCCTAGTAAATCTGCGAAGTACTGCGTTGCTTCTGTCGTATTCTCAAGCTATTTGCAATGAGCATCCTGAATGGGTGGATTCCATCCAATCGACGTATGAATCGAACTACTGCCGGTCATCGGTTTCTAGTAGACTCCAAGCTTCGCCCCGGAACTATGAGTTACACTCTTCACAAAAGGCTTCAAGCGGGATCCTTTAAGTTAACTCTTTTTTCCGGTCTGAGCAACTAGGGAAGTGTCCTGTTTTCACAATTATGAAGCTCAGGACCTAATTTAATTATCAATTATTTCTCAAATTCCTACCCTAACTCTTCGGCCGAGGTGTCAGTGTGTGGTTCTACCCCCACGTAATTCCATCGCACCAAACTAATTCGTTTAATTTATCTATTTTCTGTTAAAAAAATTTCACGTGGTGGTTCGTTTTTGGACAAATCAGCGACCGACACGGAACCCTATTTGTCCCCTGGACACCACTTACGTTTGCAACTTGCGGTGTTCAAACAAGTATGCGAAGAGATTGATGACACACTAAAAGAGGGTTAGATTCAGTCGATAGAGTTGCACTCTGGGACCGTTTACAAAGAAAGGGTGCGATAAGTAGGTAAAAGCCTTAAAAGCAACTCACTATCAGACAGTGGACTGATTTAGGGCTTACGGCTCACCTTCAGCATTACAGGTGCAGTGAAATAAAGTGGTCCAGCCTTCCACTACCTATTCAACTATGCAGTCTATAAGACATTAGAACGCCCCTTGAAAGGCCGCAAACAATCGTACGGAAATGTTCCCAATCATTCCATCTCGAGAGATCCAGTATGCAAACGCTGTAAGGTTCCATGGGAGGCTTAGCACGATATACATAGAACGGAGATGACAATCCGCCAAATCAGCACGGTCTTCAAACTTTCCAAATACGAGCTGCTACTTTAAGATTAGCACGACCCCGTCGTTTAGTTAATGTATTTTGGGAGTTGCACCAGCGCTGTTTGAATGTCCGATGAGATCACAGGTAGTAGAGCTAAACCGCGGGTGACACTGGCGTCACTCGTCGTGCCGGTATGGTTTCAGTCTTTCTATGAACAACTGAGCCTACAATGCGATTGTACGAACAGTCTCGGGGCAAGGCTGCGAAATCTCACTCACTAACGCGGATGTCTGCAGTGTCCGTGTTCGACCATTGCTGTCTTCGAAACAGTAGCGGCGTGGTTGAAGCAGTGTTCAAAATGACGAAGTCTGCCAACACGCCTGCGAGATGGACGGGCTCTGTCGACCCCTGAGCAAAGTGAGCTCGTCCAACAGGCTTCACTGGCCATGAATGAACTTACGGCTTGGTACACACTGCGTTGTTCTGCAAGTGGTCGGTTGGCTTGGAGGCGGCAATTTAGTGGTCAGCGTATGACTTGGCTTTGGGTAATAAAGCCAATTACATCGGAGCTCGCTTCAGTAGTGCGTTCCCAGTTTCTTGATTGAGGCTCAAAGGACAAAAGACGTCGATGGCTGAGGACGCCGTCTGTTAAGACAAAGAACGGAAGTCAATGGGGCTCGAAATGCGTATCTGTGTGGGCTGGCGCAATGTCTTTCTCTACGTCTGCATCTTTCTTCTTTCTTTGTGGTAAACAGTCCCAACTACGTTCCTATAATATACAGGAGTATGGTGGCCATTTCATGTGGTCTTTATCGGTCGTCAAGTCGCACAAACTGACATACATATACATACATGCACGTGTGCATATACGCCTTCGCGACGCCAAAAATAACGAATCTTACCGAACGCACTACTTACTTCCACTTTCACGTCACCTGCATATGAAATGTCAGAGAGTTTACTATCTGATAGAAACCCTACTTCGAAATTTTCAGAATCCCGAAACGTTTCCCCCTCATTCATTACAAAAGGCTTACTTCCTTGATCCGTGGTTGTACTGGCCGTCGAGTCGGTGTAAGTGAGACTATATGTGAAAAAGGATTCTCTTATCACTGCCGACTGGGTCAGTGGATTGAAAAGTTTGAGGAACAGTTCAGCCAACCTCAACCAGACCATATAGACGACGAGACCCGAATAATCAGTTACTGCGTCCCAGGCGGCCCTCAGTCAGAAGTAGAAGTGGTCCTGGAGCTTGTCATCGGGGCTTAACAATGTTACTGGACCAGAGCTCTTTTCTCCTTCCGTTTTCAAGGATGGCTGAGAGAGATTGATATCAAAACTGATGGAACTCCTTCAAACGACTTGGGTGGCTGAAGAGGTATATCATGACTGGCGCTATCAACAGTAGTTCCCGTTCTGAGAAAAAGGAAACTCGAATTATATGTAGCCGCCATAGAAGCATTAGACTAATATCTGTTCATCATCATCATCATAGCAATATATTAGCGGTTCTCATTTATGTTTAATCGTTCAGAGGAAGCCAGATACGTGTAGAACGAGCATGATTCCGATCCGGTCGAGGGTGCGCTGGTCTCATTTTTGCCCCACGACGGACCTTGGAATATCGGCACTCTTATAGGCAGCCGACGGTCTTGGTCTTTTTGGACCTGAAAGCTGCTTTCGAATCAGTTGCTCCTAACGTTAACAGGAAAACACGGGAATTTGCCGAGATTATTGTATGCTCATGATGAAAATAGGGCAGGTGTTTACGGACAACTGTCTCGTGTGTTCATCACTTTTAGTGGTGTTCGTCACGGGTGTCCGATTCTCTCTTCTCGTTCAACTTTGTTATGAATGATATGCTGGAAAGTGTGCTTGAGGAATCCAGTGACGTTGTCTTAATTAGCCCCTCATTTGCAGACATGCAGACCAAGCCGAACAAGGTGAGTATCGAGCTGGTCAGTATGGAGGGCGCTTCACACCTTCAAAGTGCAAAGTTCTGCTTCTAAATTGGGGTATACCTACTCCTTTCTCAATCTCAGGTAGTCCGCTTAAGACTGCAGATACATATCTGAGTAGCACTATATCTTTACCTTGTACTATTGCTTACGTTACATATCAGCAACTGTAAAAAATACACAAGTTGCCTTTGTCAATCTGCGTCATTTGTAGCGCAGAAATGACGTCCGGTTGTCGCTGGAAGGAAGGCTATACAATGTTTGAATATGTTCTATTCTGCTCTATGATTCAGGAACGTAGCGTGTTCGCGGCGAAGGTATGAGCAAACTTGTTGTGTTTGACCATCGCTATCTCTGCCAATTAACCCAGATCGAATGGACCGGTCGTGTGAACAATAAAGGGGCGTTCGCCGGCAGGTAATTCAGAACGCTCAGGATGCGCGATCAGTTGGTCAACTGATCACGTTGCACAGTCTGAGATGGTTGAGTCAAATAATCTGTATGGTAGCTGGGCGTTTACCATGCAGAGCATTATACACTTAGATCACCAACAGTTAGGTGAAACCGAGTGGTGGTCAGGCAAAAACGTGGTCAGAACATATGAAGACCGTGACTGTTCCACTGAACAAACTGGGTAGTTGTCACCTGTCTGGCTGAGGTCTTCACTCAAATCGCCAGTTGAAAACGCTATGCGACACGGCAACGTGCTGCAGCCAATGACCTGTCTGCATTCATACTACTTTCACTTCTTCCTCTTTGTCTACTTTTGTTAATTTCTAACATTTTTAGTAACACCTTTTTCTAGGATACTCCACGTCATTGTTGAGGTAAGCGGTGGCTCGAGCCACAGTACCTCCTGGCCAGGCTCACGGTTTTTATGACGATGATGATGAAATGAGGTAATGTAGAGCTGTGTATGTCACAACGAGACTGGACTTCGACACGGCGTGACGGATTGCGCATACCAATGACCTGTTGGGCTTAACTTGACAGTGTGGCCACCATACAGACAGTCACTCATACCAGGCAGGCTAATAGGTAGAGGTGTGACAAACTACAGTCACCTGGTCCTCCAGGTTGGGACTGGTGGAAGGTTGGCATCTTGTTCCGGAAAAAGTACCGGTTCTGGTACACTGCCAACACACGTTAATGCTGTAATTGGTGCCCACACTTTCCGAATCAGACCTAGTCCCAGATAGACCAAATAGCTGTTAGTCATAGGTGGTATGGTTCCATTCAAGAATGTTGTTCTTACTGGGGTATATACCTGGATTCTGACCACGCGTTGGTACGTTGTCGTTTCGTTCTTATTCTTGCTGGACAATGACCCCACCGACAGCAACGACTGGCTTTTGAGAAACTAGCTATACTGTCGGTAAAGCATAAGTACCGAACCAGCTTACAAAACAGTTTTAGTATTTCGCACTCCGAAGATCCTAACAGCTGCTGGATCAAGACCTCACAGGCACCACATGAAGCAGATACTGTAGCGTGCGGCACGGGGGTATGCGAGTTGGGTAAACATTGAGTGGTGAAAAGACGTCCAACAAAACACAATTCTTATTGTCCAGCTCGCTGGTTGCCATGCTACGCCCGCTCGTGTTTATGAATCAGAATTCCGGTCCAGAACACCCGCCGGTTTCCGCTCACACGTCGTATGCACTTCCGCCCGGTTTGTGTGTGAACGACGTCCAGAAGAGATATCCGTCGGAAGTTGAAACGTAGCCTAAAGACTGATCAAGACGCTTGGCTAATGGAGAAAGTTAAGGAAATGGGAATCACTTTAGTTTCAAGGAACACCGGCAAACTCTTTAAGCTGATCCGTGCCACTGGTCCCAGGCGACCGTCTGTCAGTGAAGCTATCAGCGAGAAATATGGCACAATCACCTTTAATCAGTCTAGAAGATTACAGCAATGGGTAGAACACCTACATGGTCAATTTCGCTGGCCTCCTGTTTCTAACGTGTTGCCGCCACAAACTGATAATGTAACACCCTAGCCAACACATATGCAACCACCCACTGAGACTGAAGTTCGCAATAGCACTTCGGTTCACAAACGTAATAAGGCTGTTGGTCCACATGATCTCGTACAGGCAATTTTTAAAGAAGGGGGAGAGGTGTTAGTTGTGGCTTTGACTCCTTAGTGAGACTACCCGATAACAGTTTCCATATTCAACAAAGATATCAGGGGCTCTTGAGAAAACCATAGGGAAATTAGCTTGACCCCAGTCACTTTTAGGGTACTGGCATCCAGTATACTTCGTCGACTCACTGCAGTTCGGAAATTAAACACTAGGGAAGAACAGGCAAGCTTTCGTCCTGGCCGGGGATGTGTAGATCACATTTTTATCTTTCGTCAAATTTTAGAGCAACGTCATGTGTACCGCCGACCAACAATCGCCGTGTTTTTTTTTACTATGAAGGTGCGTTCGATTCGGTGGACCGATCTGTACTTTTCGGGTCGCTTAAACGCAGATGTGTACCGATTACGTATGTGAACACATTGTCGGCGCTCTACTCTCATACTTCAGCCCAGGTTACGATTTACGGTGAGCTGTCTGACAGTTTCAGCACCAGCAGCAGCGTACGTCAAGGCCGTCCATTTTCATCATTTCTGTTTAATTTTGTCATAGATGAAACAATGGGGGACTGTCTGCTCTCGATTATGCTGACGACAACGTGTTGTTGTTTGACACTCTTCAAGCAGCACAAACAATAGAACCTATTTCACGTTCTTCTAAATGCTTCGGAATGCGCTTGGCAGCCTCAAAGTGTAAAGGGCTTCTGCAATATTGCTGTGATTACGTAGATTTATTGTTAGATAATGAAATCATGGAGGTTGTTGACAAGTTTGCGTACCTGGAAAGCTGCATTAGCGGCAGTGGTGGTGTAAGGAATAAAATAGAAGCGCGTACCTCTAAAGCTAAGGCGGTGTTGGACAAGCTAGGACATCTCTGGCGACAGAGGGGTATCTTTCTGAGTTTTAAGGGTCGCGTATATAGGGTGACAGTGAGGGCTGTATTACTTTAAGGCGGCGAAACTTGAGCGCTCGAGGTAGAAGGTGTGAACCGTCTTCAAGTATTTGGTCATCGATGTTTGTGTTCAATCGCTCGTATCGGGTGGCATCAACGAGTGAACCACGTGGAGATTAGGAAACGGATATTCGGTAGTGATTGTCAAATGAGTTCTTTTGTTCAATGCTTAAATTTGCACAGACTTAGATGGTTAGGTCATGTACTAAGGATGTCAGCTAGTCGTCTGCCACATCCAGCAGTTTACCGACGCTGCGGCCGACTGGCGTAAGGTGCGAGGTGTACAGATTATGACCTGGTGTACAGAAATGAAGTCGTTCACGAAGGGATTGGCCACTGTAGGTCGGAGTCGCCTCCCAGGTTGGGAACCTTGCGACTCACAGACTCGACGGCTGGAGACTTTAGGTGAGGTGACGGTGAATCGAGCTCCGTGGCGTGAATGATGTCCGAGTTGTCTGTGAAGTGAGTGCACTTAATGACGCGGAGCAGTGAAAGCCATACGGAAGCTGTCTTGTTGATGATGCATTACTTTTACTTACAGCTTGGTTGTGTTTGCAAGGTGTAGTCTCCTTGATGTTAAGTGTTTGAATATAGATAGCTGCTTTTAGTTGTTAGATCTCTTCCCGACCCCTTTCTTTTTTCCCCTCTCTCTTCTCCGCTCTTTTTTCTTCGTGTTTGTGTGGCAGCTAAGCATCAGTTTGAACCATTTATGTATTTCTACCTAGGACGACGATCAAGTATGGTACGCACAGAACGCCGGTATCTATCACAAACCTGGTTAAATACTGATTGATATTGACAGTGCTGACGACATGACGTAGCCATCCGACAACTTCCAACCAACGCAGACTATCTTAAACGATACCCCGTGCACCACCAAACATTTTGGAATGCGCTTTGTAGTATCAAGGCGCAAAGTACTTCTGCGAAACTGTTATGAATACGCGTATCTTATTCTGGATATCATTATGACAGTCATGAGTCTGATGAGAAGATACTGTGGTTCGGGCCGCCACTCACCTCAACAGTGACGTGGAATATTTTAGAAGAAACGTTACTGGAAAGGTCAATAATAATAATAATAATAATAATAATAATAATAATAATAATAATAAATCAGACAATACATTAGCGGTTCACACTGATGGTTAACTGCCACACAACCACGAAGGAGAAGAAAACCTGCATGAAAAAAGGGACGGGGATGGACCTAACTACTAAAAATAGCTGTCTGTATTATAACATAAAATCAAGGCGACTACACCTTGCAAACAAACAACTGAGCTGTAAGTGGAAGTGAGGCGTCATCAACAAGGCAGCTTCCTTACGGCTTTCACTGCCCCGCGTCATTAAGTGCACTCACTTCACAGACAACTCGGACAAACAACAACATTCACGCCACTGGGCTCGGTTAGCCGCCACCTCCCCTAACGTCTCAAGCCACTGACTCTGCGAGTTCCGAGGGCCCCAGCCTGGGAGACGAACCCGACCTACAGTGACTAACCCCTTCGTGAATGATTTGATTGGTCTACGCCAGGTTATCATCTGGCCACCTCGCACCTTACGCCAGTCGGCCACAGCGTCGGTAAACAGTGCTCGATGCGGCAAACAAATAGTTAGCATCCTTAGTACATGACCTAAACACCTAAGTCTGTGCAAATGAAGTGACTGAACAAAAGAACTCGTTTGACAATCAATGTCAAACACCCGCTCCCTAATCTCCTGGTTACTTACTCATTGGTGCCGCCCCATACGAGCGATTGAACGCAGACACCGGTGGTCAAACAACTGAAGACGGTTTACGTCTTCTACCCTGAGCGGCCAGGTTTCGCCACCGTAAAGTAATACAGCCCTTACTGTTGTCTGATACACGCGACCCTTAAACTTCAGAGAGATACCTTTCTATCACCATAAGTGCTTCAGATTAGTAAACACCACCCTGGCCTTGGAAATACGCGCCTCTAATTTATTCCCTAAACCTCCGCCGCCGCCGCCGCTGAGGCAGCTTCCTACGTTTACAAATCGGTCAACAACCTCCATGACTTCGTTATCTAACATTAAATCTACGTAATCAAAGCAATCTTGTAGAAGCACTTTGCATTTTGAGGCCGCAAAGCACATTCCGAAGTACTTAACAGAATGCGAAATAGGGTTTAGCGTTGTTTGTGCCGCCTTAAAGTTGTCAAACAACAACACCTTGTCGTCAGCATAATCAAGATCAGTCAGTCTTTCATCAGGTAAGAGGTCCACACCGGCATCATTCGAGTGTCACAGACAGTTCTCCATTATTTCACCCATGACGAAATTGAAAGGGAACAACATTGACGTACGCCGCTCATGGTGATGAAACTGTCAAACAGTTCACCTTAAATCCTAACCTGAGATGAAGTATGGGAATAAAGCGCCGACAGTATGTTCACATACTTACTCGGTAAGCCTCTGTGTTTAAGTGACCCTAAAAATGTAGATCGATCAACCGAATCGAGCGCACCTCTATAGTCAAAAAATACGACAATTGTTGGCCGGCTGTACATATGACGTTGCTGCAAAATTTGACGAAGAATAAAAATGTGATCTATACATCCCCGGCCAGAAAGAAACCTTGTCTGTTCTTCCCTAATGTTTAACTCCCGAACTGCAGTGAGTCGATGAAGTATAATGCATGCCAGAACCCTAGAAATGACTGGGATCAAGCTAATTATCCTACGGTTTTCACAACAGCCCCGGGCACCTTAAATATAGAAACTATTATCGGGCGACCCTAGCACGGAGGGATGGTCTCCGCCATCCACACAAGTTGAAACAGCTGAGTCAAGGCATCAACTAACACCTACCCACCTTCTCTGAAAAGTGCCGCTACGATATCACCTGGACCAACAGCCCTATTACAACTGAGAGCCCAGATGTAATTGCGAACCTCAACTTCAGTGGATGGTTCCAAACCTACCAACCAACTTGCTACTTCACAAGTTTGTGGCGGCAACACAATGGAAGCAGGAGGCCAGTCAAATTGTTCCGCCTACCACTCCATAGCCTTCTAAACATATTATAGATCAGTGTGTCATCTGCTTCGCTGATAGCTTCACTGACAGACGGTCGCCTGGGACCAGTGGCATGGATCAGCTTGAAGAGTTTGCCGGCGTTCCCCGAAGCGAAAACGATTTCCATTTCTTCAACTTTTTCCACTAACCAGACCTCACGGTCAGTCTTTAGGCTACGTTTCAGCTTCTAACGGATATCTCTTCTAGACTTATTATGTGAAATACCAGGAGGAATCTTCCGTCTGGCTTCTAACAACTCCAAGAATTTCTCTGAAATCTAATGTTTAATAAACTTATGTACCCCTGTGCCGCATGCTATAGTGCCTGCTTTCTGAATAGCCTGTGAGGCCTGTGTCCAGCAGCTATGAGGATCTTCGGAGTGAGTAACGTTAAGGCAGCTTTCTAAGCCGGTTTGGTACTTATGCTTTACCGATGGTAAAGCCAATTTCTCAACAGCCAGGCGTTGCTGTTGGTGGGGTCGTTGTCCAACAAAGGTAAGAACAAAACGACAACATACCAATGCATGATCTGAGTCCAAGTACGTGCTCCAATAAGAACGACAGTCTTGCATGGAACGTCGCCACCTGTAACTAACAGCTATGTGGTCTAGCTGAGACCAGGCCTGATTCAGAGCAGCCGGGCGCCAAGTATAGCAAT
>LUCH01009122.1:3961-16042 GCA_013368495.1 Paragonimus heterotremus | reverse complement strand
AGTTCATGATATATATTTACAGGCATTTTATCCGTTTGTCGAACTGGTATTTGGCAATACAGCGTGTTTGTCCGCAATCGTGTTCTTCTTGTCTCTGTGCAATTAGGCTGGGTGAAGCCGCATAGCAGGGACCCACGTCAAGCAGTCAAACTGTATTAGAACGTTTGGTAAGGAAACGGCGCGCGTTACATCACAGACAGTGTCCCATTACTAAACCATCGACAACCTCTGTAGTGTTAACATTGTGGCAGCAGTTGACAAGAAAACAGACGGCCAAAAGTGTTCAGCTTGTAAGTTTGACTGTAAAAGCCATGGTGTAGGCGGACGCTGTTTGACGTTGCAAATTCCGTCAATTAGTATACTTACGTTGAGATGCTCTCGGATATACCTCGCTTTCACTATGAACAGGACACTTTTGATTAGTAAACATTACTTCTGCTACGAAATAACGTTTCCAGAACCGAAGCTTTTTCGTCGCACATTCACGCGATGTTCATTTGTGAACACCAACACAACGTAACCGTTGATAGTGAATTCGATTGCGCCATTGTGATAACGACTCTTCTTTCAAGTTTCTACGGCAGGAATATAATCAATCTGCCATTATATTTTTCAGTCTATAAGTTTAATAATCACCCAAATGTATCCAGATTCAAGGCTTCATTGTAGCGAATCTATATCTCGAATTCCCATCGGCCACTGTTACTGTATATGCGGCTTCTTCGAACAATCGAGTTTTACTTTACCGGAATGTAATAACGGTTCTGGGCAGTACGCCCTTCATTGATCGCATGTGGATCATGGCGATAAACATATCGACATTGGGAAATATATACCTCAAATTGTTCAGGTTGCCCTCGGCCAAATACCACTGTATAGTTAGCACGTAAAAAACCACAAGTGGCAAACGAGCCTCAAATATAACTGGCTGCCTACTGAGTGCGCTTCAAGCAATGAGCAAAACCACTCCTGATAACGTAACTGTACCCGACCTCTCTGACCAAGCAAGAATCGGTGATTGCTGTCATAGGGGAAGGGGCGTCCAATGATTTGACCGAACAAATCAACAGTTCCGAATAGAAACATCCCATGACTCCGTAGCAAAATAATCAAACTGTGATGAATAAATTTATAACCCCAAACGGCCGACGAGCTACCCGTCAAACTAGCTCGCGTTCGTTTTGTTGTGATCGCAAAAGACACTTGGTCTGCAAAGTTGTTTACTACACGAACTCCCGTACAGATAATGTTAAAACATGAGACCACGAACATGCACACCCATTTGTACGGTTGACATGCATACACACAAACTGGGTGGCAGTACGTTGTCAATCGCCCTGGTGGCACTTCCACCATAGTGTGTACACACTATTGCGATAGTCGTTTCTGGTCAGTCGTCTTCCTGGAGTTGAGGCTTGCGCCCTTTATTTCCTGAATGTCGCTTGTGAGTAGTATACTCCTCACAAACGAGGCTGCCTGTTATACAACATTTCCTGCCCAATGTTAGATTTGAGGATACCAACCTTCTACCAGAATCCAGGTATCTTACAGCCCTCTTTTCAGTTGAGGAATTCTCCTCGGCTCAAAATTTCGCCGATGAGCCTTAATTACACACTTCCTATTTGACAAAACTTCATGAACTACTCACCAATCGGCTTCTTCGGGTAAGCGGTTTATGTGAAAGACATCTGTGTACTCTGAGCTATAGGTGAAGAGCACGATCCCATCCTACATAGTGTTACAACGGTTGGAGGAACTTGATCGTCGACCAAACCTTATGAAGTACAAACTCGGTGCCCCTGAAATCAAATGTTTGGGACGTATCCACTGATGGAATCCGAACTAACGTTGAACATACTGGTACCATTACAGAGAATGCGCCGGAAATTGAGTACTTCTTAGGTAGGTGTTCGTGTAACCTACACCATGTGCCAGACTATCACCTGGACGGGACCGTTGTGTGTGCTGAGATAGGAAAAAATCCTCTTTGAATGGGAAACAGCAAGATAGTCGGCATTCACCGAAATAAAAGGCGTATACTCGTGCTACGACCATTTTTGACGAGCTGTACATTTGTTTCCGCTGACGCCTTAAATAACAGCTTGGGAGTGATTCTATCTCGGATACAAAGTGGTCAGAAAAAGGTGATCACATACGCTTCCCAAAAAATTCCACCTGCAGGAATGTCGTACAAGGCTTGTGAAAAGCCCTCGCGTGCGTCAGGGCCTGTGAAGATGGACACCTGTTCTTATTCAGACGTCTGTTTGTTATTCGCCCAGATTAGTCTGCACTTACAAAATTACAGCATAAGAAAGAACGGGTTCAAGCCGTCGAGAATAAACCTCTGGTACTCTAGAGTATGAAATTAAGATCTTCAGGTTAGATTCTGTCCATGCTGCGAGAATCAGACTGTGGACGGACTTTCGCGACTTCTATCGGATGTGACCGACTATAGGGAAAGAAGAGGAGCAGAAATGCATTTCTGTATTCAGTTCTTATGAACAATCCATTAACATACAGGAGCTTAAGTCGACGAATGAGCGCAAAATGAACTTGAGGGAAATCAGCCAGTAAGCCATACGAAGCCGACCTGCTAACGATAAACTTGCCAGTAATTTATGGTCGTCACTATGTTTCACAGGAACCGAAGGTTGAAGATAGGTGTCTTATGCTTATTGAGCAATTTTAACTCAGCCCTCGGGTCACAGCATATACACATGAGGACTAGCCATAAAGAGTTCGAACGAAACGCAGAAAAAAGGAAACATTTTGGTAGGTAAACTTATCAACGATTATAGAACGGTGTGAAAGAAACTCTGTCACATGCTAAGAAGCTCATAAAGTTTCACGTCAGTTAATGTAACGGTACGACCTATCATCCACCCAACGACTACCGCTGACATTACAGGCCTGTTAAATTCAACTCCTCAACAGCACTGTTTGAATCAACTCGAGTTGCTTGGATCTGTGGACTGGAGACACAGGAGCTTACGACTGAGCGCAATCCTAGAGAGGTCCATGCGTCACTGAAGCAAACAGATACCAACTACCACGTCTATGCTGTGTGACATCCAGCACAACAACCCAAGGATCTCTGATAGCTCGTCAAGGGACGTAGGCCATTCGCATACAACTGACAACGAGTCAGGTTCATGTGCAGAAAAATCCAGCACGAAGTTTTTATCTCTAGGTTAACTTTCTAAAATGAAGGCAAGTGTGAACCACTTGATATCGATAAGCAGGCGTTTCATGAAGAGCGTTCGTGTCAACCGCGCGTATCCTTCAATTCAACCTTTTTCAATAGACTAATTTATCTCACCGTCTGAAGCATCTATTGACCTACGTGACTTACTTCGATTAGTGCATCATATTATTACACTATATGTAATCATAAACGCTCGACGGGTCACTAGGAAACAGCTGATACACACAGTTAGTAGGTTGGATACGACAAATCAAGTATGAAACCTGAGAGATGTCTCAAACATAAAGGAAACCAATAATCCGGAGTGATGCGAACGTGTGTAAAAGTGGACGTGAACGTAACAAAAGGTGAAGAAAACGATTCCCATAAACTTGGAAGGGGAAGATATCCAACCGACCGCAGAAAAATCTTTTAGAATAATCCAGGCATTACCCCTTAACGAAAAAACTGATGGGTAGCATAAAAAAGAAGCAACGTGCAGAACACTGTTAAAAAAGAACTTTCCTCGTCATTGCCGTTGAAACGAAAGTAAAAACATGGCCAATGACAAAATATCTTCACAAAAAGCACTTAATGCATTCACACCGGTTCACAGAAAGTGAGTAGCAGCCAATAATACAGTATAAGCTCAAAATAAGCACTGCATTGGGCCTGATGACAAACAGCAAGAAAACCCTATCATATGGAGTCGATTGGAGGTTGTACAGACGCAGCTACATGAACAATAAAAACGACTAAAAGTCCACAGGGAACTGAAAAATAATTTAACTTTGGCCAATAGAAGCCTGTGAATGATTGAAAGTGCGGATAAAAACACTAAAAGGATCAATTCGGAGGATATTAAATTATTTTTACTAGGAACCCACCTGTCCCAAGGCATCAAAACCATCCATCTGATTGAGCAGTTCCATCAACGTTCGCTGAATCTCACGATCAGCACTAGTACCTTCTGAGAAGCGACGACCCCCAATGGCGTCGATTTCGTCCATGAAGATTATACACGGCTGATGATCACGAGCGTAGTTGAACATTTCACGTATTAGACGAGCGGATTCACCAATGTATTTGTCGACGATACTGCTGGATACCACCTACACACAAACCAGTGAAACTTTTGGAGCTGCCACCTATCAGGGATTACACACAACTTGCATCTTGATAGTAATATTCGCTTAGGACAGAAATTACTAAATGCTAACATACAATTAAGTAGTAAAGCTAATCAGCAAAAACTCTGAAACATTTATTCGCCTTCGCATAGGTGCAATTTGTCACGATAAACGGGATTTTGTTTCATACTGCTTTTTACTCCTGGCACATCCAACAACGGAAACATTGGGTTACGGCCGTACTGAAACATAACCGTTGTCTACTGTTTTAGAAATGACAAATTGTCGCTTTATCAAATGAGCTTCATAGGTCCAATGGCCTATGCGGATAGCACTGTCGAGATGTCTTAAATGGACCATTCAACAGCATTTGTTGTATGATCACTCTGGACGCACATGCCAACATGCACCTGCGAGTGAGAATCAGCTGCATATACAGCACGCTTCGAAAATCGTCGCATTTTTTAAAAAATCTGAACTCGGAAAATAAAATGAACGCACGTCCTCACACTCCGTACATGCGCATTGGCCGATCAAAGGGACAGCTTTGATACAAGAGAGAGTCAGAGAAGCCCGTGAATGCGGCGAAGGTTTAGGCTTATTTTGGAAAACCCAAGGGACCACGAGAACGTCAGCACTAATTAATGTTTGGCAACCGCTGCAGTAACCCTTTGTGTTTGTCAGCCAACCCACAAGCTCGTTTTTGAGATTATACAACAGTCAATATCAGATGTTCGCGTATATCGACCAATCAATATGCGCCTGCGCCACCTGTCCCGACGTACTTCATTCGTTGTCGCTAATAGGTGAGCTTCTCATTGTTGCCCTGTCACTGAACACAAGTCTAATCAATGTTGGAAACTGTGAAGCAACTGTGCACCTCCATTACCAGGAGCATACATATGAATGATCATTGTTATAGTTATGAGTGAACGTCTTAGGAAATCTTGAGACAAGATGCGACAAAATTTCAAGGAATAATTGAAGAGGTTTCTTACAATGAAAACCCGTTTCAGGAACAGCAACAGTTAACGTATATCATTACATACGGTACACATAGGTAAGTTAAAGAGGACTCCGTAATAAAAATGGAAACGACAAACTTACTTTTAGAAAATTGGCATCCAGCTGAGAAGCCACAGCTCTAGCGAGGAGGGTCTTGCCCGTCCCAGGAGGACCATATAGAAGACAGCCTTTTGGTGGAGTTATTCCAACCCGTATGAATAATTCAGGATTCATCAAAGGTAACTCGATAACTTCCCTCAATTCACGAATTTGTTCAGAGAGCCCACCCACAGAATGATAAGATACGTCCCCTGGGTCTTCAGCCGACATATTATGAACCAGCGGATCTACTTCGCGAGGGAGTTGACGCATAATTGTCAACGTTGTCATGTCCAGTGCCACACGAGTACCCGCTTTCAACTTGCCAGCCTGAAGACTTCTCCGACATCCAACTACGTACCTAGGCCCATTGCTAGCCTTCACGATGACTGTGGCAGAATGGGAAGATTATCCAAAAATGGAGATGCTGAGAGTAAACCATAAAATCGTCAGTAAAAATACGGGCATGGCGAAAAGTTAAGTCACAGTTATGAGGACACGTCTCACAAGAACGTTAGACTGTAAGTTATTTATGACAGTGCGTGAATAGTTCTATCGCATCCGTAGACAGTTCAGATACATTTTACACGTGCATACTCAGCGTCAACCAGTTCGCGCATTGTTTGCGCTTTCGGAGTTAAATGGGGGAAACAGCACGATGGGCAATCCGACTTGGCGTGGAGGTATGAATGAAGTGATATCATCCATGATCCATCTACCTATCACCATCGTCGTTATCATTACCATCAAAACAGCAACACATCAGTCGTTCTCACCGATGCTTAACTGAAAAACAACCATGAAGAAGAAGGCAAACCCTGCACGGGAAGAAAGAAGAGGACGGAAAAAGAGGAAGACCTAACTACCAAAAGTAGCTACGTCTACATTCAATCACTCAACATCAGAGTGCAGACACAACTGAATCATAAGTGAGGTATGCGTTGAATGAACTGTGCGGTGAATTTCCGTCACGTCCATAAACCTTATGAACAAGCGTCGTTTGGTTCTCCTTGACTCCGAATATGCTGACAACCGTCGAAAGCCTGAACGCAGGCCCAGTAACAGCTTGCGTGCACCGCTTAGTTGAACAATCGAAAGAGAAAGAGCACGCCTATTTATTTGGGAATAGCAGAATATTACTTCCCCTGATTCATTGTAAGTGAGACTGCATCCAAGTCACAGCCAGTTATACCAAAATACTCCCCACTTTGAATAGCATTACTAACCATATGTAAAACCGAGGTGGGTGATGACATCGTTACTAAACTGCAGGCAACTTACATCAGTAGCAAGAGTCTGTAACAGGTACCACGATCATCAGCATCTAACTCACAAAAGATCCGCATATCTCCAATCTGCGTGCTCACAAGGTTTACACAGCTCAAAAGGTACAAGTCACCTGGTCTCCAAAATATTCCAACCAACCTCCACAGAGTGTGCTGACTCCCCTATAGCCCCATCATTCAGTGGTTAATAGAGGGGAAGTTCCCACAGAACAGGAACACTGCCACGTGACGCCGCTTTGCAGAGGCGTATATCGCGGCAGTCATCATCATCATGGACAGCAATAAAATAGTAGTTCACACTGATGATAACTGCCACACAACCACGAAGGAAACAAACCATGTACAGGAAGAGAGAGATGAAGGGAAGGGGAAAGGACCTAATTAGTAAACATAACTACGTCTATATTCAAACATTCAACGTCAAGATGTAAACGCCTTGCAAACAACCGACCAAGCTGTAAATGAAAGTAAGGTATCATCACCAAGACAGCCTCCTTACGGCTTTCATTGACCCGTGTCATTAAGTGCACTCACTCCACAGACAACTTGGCCAAACAACGACAACATTCATTTCACTGTGCTCGGTTAGTCGCCATCTCACCTAAAGTCTCAAGCCACCGACTCTGAGTCGCGATGGCCCCAATCCTGGAGACGAACCCGATCTATCGCGACAGTGCTATAAATTGGTTCAACTGCCTTAATGCCGGTCACATCAAGAATCTGTGAAGGTCCAATCGACGATAACATCTGAAATTACTTGCAGCTGTACAACTTCATCACCCTAAGTGGCACGGATTCGGCCTAAGCTATTCGTACATCAATAGCCTACTGCGAGTTAGTGGTCCTGCAACAAAAACAACAGATCCCGACCCGTATGTGAGTGCAGTCTGTCTGGACTCTGCAAAAGCATTACATAAGACCGCCGGGCTGATCTTGCGAAAAAGTCGTTTTGTGGAATCACCGAACGCTTGTTAGACTGGTGGACCTTACAGTGCTCAAGTCCAAGAAAAATAGTCCAGCAGTCACCTTACCTCCAGAGTTGTACAACAGTGTCAACATTACGTTATATGCATCAAGGACCTCGCATTTGACGTAAACAGATATATGACCTTGGTTCCCATTGCCTGCTTACTTTGGCGACAATCCAACTCAGTCCTACCTAGACGAATTTAGTCAATGGTGGGTGGAAAATCGGGGGCGATGTTGACCGCAAAATGAGCCTAATATGGAAACAATAACTAACGAAGGCAAATTCATACGCTATGCGGCTCTAAGGTTGTGTGACGGCTTGTACATGTTCCTAGTTCGGGCCCGTGCATTCGTCGGCTTGGATACCACCAATTCTACTTTTACGTAGCTCACAATCACCTTATGTCCGTCATTCAACCACAGTAAGTGCATGTTCCTCGAAGTACCATGAGAATGTACCAAACGATCGGGACACCCTCCTGGTGGTATCGTAACAGAGAGTCCTGGGCACGGCTGCAAAAGAACACAGATGTTTCCCGCAACACTTTAGTACTAACACAGATTCAGAGGCGAAATGCGTCTGGGTCGGTTGCACCTAGTTCACTTGTCTGGCCTTTTGGGCAAACCAGTAAGGCCCAGGTCAGAAGTGAATGTACAAGCCTGTCTGCTTTGCCCACACCAAGAGAGTAAACTTCTCAAGAATGTTCAAAGCCTGACCATAAAAAAGATTTGCCGGATTGACGGGATGCTGACATGTCACGAGGTTTAACTAGACCAACTTGCTTGGTCATCGACATCGTCATCTTTGAGACGACATGATAACGGTTCACGAAATCCTGCTCGTCTCAAATCACCTCTGGTAAAGACATTCTTGGTCAATCACGTGCTCCGATTTTGGTGCTTCGATTTTGACCGTCTGCGTCAATGGCACCGTTGGATTACATGTTGGTGCTTTTTCTCGTTTGCTAGACCATCGACTTTAATTTCTGGCCGCTCGCTTGCTGGTTTGTCGTGCGTTGCTTCAGTCGGCTTGTTAGTAGTTCTCCTGATCCGCTAGCAATATACATGGTTGTCCGACACCAGGTTTTCTGGTTTAACAACTGTGAAGAATAGGCACGGTTGTCACTGTAGGGGCGTTTCAGTTCTCTATAGTTTGGTGGGCCCAAATAAGTAAACCGGTAGAACGTTTATTCTGCGCACTAGCCTGGAACTAGTTTTGCACATTACTTATTCAAATAAAGCACAAAAAAGGAATATTTATACATGTATGAAATATAAACGTGAGTGATGACGTCATACGTACATAACGGTTTCATTCATTGTCGCGTTGCATCTATATATATATATATATATATATATATATATATATATATATATATATATATATATATATATATATATATATATATATATATATATATATATATATATATATATATAATTTCTGCTTTATTTCACTCACGAACCCTAGGTATAGGCTAACTACGGTTGGAACAGTTATCATTATAGATCCGCAATTTTTGGGCATAGAACACCGTAGAAATTGTGGGTTAGGTAGTCAGAAGCAGAGGTTTACAATCTGCGTGTCACCAGAGATTACGCTGAACTTAGCCAGCTACTGGGCCAACTTCTTAGAGATCGCCATGAAATTGAGGAGCACAGACATGAAACTGTCATCAAACGGATCATACCACCTGGCAGATGCCGGTTACAATTATCCGGAGATCTGACGCCAGACGATAAGCGACCGCCGGACCTGTTAGTCTAAATACAGCAACTACTAGACTCTTTATCCATGAATGAGACACGCTTTAAGGAGCTATGGATGCAAAGTCACTCTGGCAACACACGGGCCACACTTAAAGCTGCCAAATCGCCGTCCGTGCTCAATGCTGCACAACCCGCGGGAGTAACTCCGGACTGCTTCTGTGCCGTCGCAACTTCCTCTCTTACAATGGTAGCAAGTCAAACACCAGAAGTATCTAGAAGCTACATGTACTGTTTGAAGGGCCATAATATCCTCCCTTCCAGACATACTGTGTGGGCAAAGATAGTCCCTTTCAAATGAGAGTTTGCTCGCCTCAACACATTTTTATCATCTCGGAAACACCGAAGTAAACCTCCACTCGGGCATTCACAGCAGTTAGCCGAGTTATGCTGTTATCACGGCGGGTTCGGCTTTCAAGTGAAAACTCGTGTCGTCCATGGTACGCCAGGGAAACGCCCCAGCCAGCCTGTAGTGACGACGAACACGGTCAATCTCTTCTCAAACACTAGTCTCTTTTCTATTGCTGCGAGAATCGAAGACGGGGATCGAAGCAGAAATCAGCGTGGTTTCTCTACGATCCGTCAAGGCGACCTCCCTATCTTCTTCGTCCTTGTTTCATGCTGCTAGCGATACACTTATTGCATATAGCGTGTAGATCCACCACAGCAACGAAATGCACGTACTTCACTCCACACCACTCACTTATTCTTCATTTCTTCGTTTAACTTTTCTTTTTTCGGTATACTGGAGTGTCCTACACGTTCAGCTTGATTTGCTTGCATGCCGTTGATCGAGTGAAAGCCTCAGGGGCAAAACTTACCATGAAAAGTTAGAAGGGCTGAATCTGTTTTCCCTCGAAAGAAGACAGAGGGAGTAGGACTGAAACAAGCAAAAATTTTAAGCATCGTACACCTCTTAAAAGCCGGGCATGAGGGAAACCGCAAGAATCCCAAGGGTCGCTCGCTGAAACTAAAAAGGGTAGGGGCGCATGTGTGAATAAGGGCATCATTCCTACTAAATCAAGTGGCCGATTCGTGAAAAAACTACCATTGGAAGTAGTACTTTTCATCACAGTTGACATTAAAAAGCCCTTTAGACAAATCCCGACTTAAGGTTATTCCGTAGGCTTCATAGTCTAGTTATCCGGACAAACCGCACCATTCTAATCGTAGCCGTTTGTCTCAACACGTTCTTGTTTTGTTGCCGACACCTCTGGTTACTGTCTCCCTCTCAGGAATGAATGTCGACGTGTGCGACGGTCTGAGTTGTTGGCATGAAAGGTTGTTATGCCCCTAGCGATCAATCCAACCCTACTACGTGCCACGGAAAGCGGTTGTTCTCTCCTTAACGAGTTAAAGTAAATATGTATTATACTTTGGTTGTTGCAAATCAGGATGATCGCAGAAGATTGCCAGACAAGAAAGTGGATTCTGAAGACGTAAGCCGTTTGGTCTTCGGAAGTAAACTGACGGCTTGTTTGAGCCCTGGTCCCAGTGGACTATTTTTAATTCAAAACAGCATCTGTTTGATAATCTCATGGAATTCCTCTGAACCAACTCCAAGCTCACAATTACTTCTATCCATATCCTTGAACCGACTCTTCGGTAATACCGCCTCTACAGCGCGCCCAGTGACGGATATTTATGGTGACATCCCCGAGAGAAGTGATTCACGAGTCAAGAACTTGCTAGGTCTAAAATAAGTTCACTGAACTTAGTTTTTTTTTGAGAAGCAAAGCAAATGAGACGATTACATTTCTTGGCCTCCGATTTGGATTTGGTGGTTGACAAGTGTTATGACGATATATGTGGATTATGATGTTACAAGTCTGTTTTCATTCATCTTCCGGAAACACCAGAAGCCTTGCTGATTTGTATCGAGCACAATAACAGAACATGTACCCGAGTAAACGGGTAGGCTAGCCCAACGACACCGGGCTCGTTTCCAGGCTGCGGAATATGAAACGGCTTTCTACGTGACAAATAACTGCGAAAAAAAACGGGCTTCTTCCGACGAATAGGCAGTCGCCCACAGTGGACGGTAGTACTACCAAAGAGTGACGGATTAAAAGCTGGCGACCGGGTCTCCCATAAAATGCGACACAAGCTCTTTGAAAATACTACGACATGGTGTATGTTACCCTACTACAACAAAGTTTCGAATGTCCCAACGGCAGGCAAATAGGCACCAGGGCAGCAAGTCGTCCTTCTGGCGTGCTGTCTGTATGGTGTACTGACATCTTCGGCCTCCGCCAACAATGGACAAATTTCGAGGAAGAGGTACAAATCACCTTGGTGATAACAGGCTTCAGGGGGTAGATAAGGTGTGCCGGATACCTTAACTGCCTAGACCCCATTCAAAGGGCACGCGAACCAATTTGATCACCGGTCCCCGACAACAGGAGGTATATGTCTCAACAGCCCTGTCGGTCTTGGACTCCCTGACTGAACAACAGATTCACCATTGTTGGTAAATCCTCGAACTGCTGCAAAGCTTCGTTCGCGACCTCTTGCAGAGTGCATCATCATCATCATCATCATCATCATCCAAATCATCATCATCCAAATCATCATCATCCAAATCATCATCATCCAAATCATCATCATCCAAATCATCATCATCCAAATCATCATCATCCAA
>LUCH01009121.1:0-10479 GCA_013368495.1 Paragonimus heterotremus | reverse complement strand
AAACATTTATTTGTTCACAAGTTATTTGATCACATTGATGATCAACTCTTGAATCAGAGTCGTCTAGTATATCCGGTCAAACACAATGACATTCGGTTGAGTATATTTTGACATGGACTTTCGTAAATGCGGTTTGGTGGTGTTGAGACGCGCAGATGCCCACTTCAATACGAATCGACATCTTTGTCTTAATCACTTGTGGTTGTCGCACTCACAGTTAATACTCGAATAACAAATTGCTCATATTGTTGACTCACTTTCTGTCGACAATCGAACGTGTTGTTCTTATTTCCAGTTTCACACTCACCGATGTTTTCACGCGTAACAGATTTCCTGTCACAATTAACGAAGCCAAAGGACGTCTGTGGTTCAAAGCATTACCCCAGTTAGCTTGTGCTTGACCACTTTGGGCCCTAGTCTCACACCACGTACTCGGTGTAAATCCGAAGGAATATGATCAGTTCTTGTGTGAGTGAGACGTTTGTGTTCAGCCGGTGAAGGCTGCTCAGCCAATTGAATGGCTGGCACGAATTAACAACGCTTATCTCTCGGAAAATGAACAGATTGAGAGACTGCAATGACAAGATCTATCCTAAGCAGAATGCTAGGTAAAATGCAATGCTAGATGCATTTCAGTTTACGAATGCATGACAGTGCATTCGAGAAAAGTAACGCTGAGAATCCAATTTCAGAATAGGACTACAAATAGATCAGACTGACGATTCATGGTTCAATACACCAACAAAGATCGAGAGGAGATTAGGTAGAAGATCGCATACACTGAAGTTTCTGAAAAGATGAGCGGATTAGTTGCCAAACGACCATGGTCTTGGTCGACGGAATAATTAACGGAAGTAGAAGGAACATGCTGATATGACCTACCTGAGCATAACGTACTCGTCGTCTGTTCGCCACCGACTCACCATGAGTAGGCCGATTACCAACTAATCCCAAACGGCCAGCGCATCCGCGTCCGCACACATCGCAACGCCACATATTCATGTCACCACGACTTATGGCACCGATGGTTCCCCTGTGTACGGCGCAATTTCGTTCCCGGCCACGCAATAACAGCTCGTCGACCTCGCGGACGCCCGTCCAAATAGTAGTCCACCAAGCAGTCCGGTTCAACGCTAAGTCTTCCTAACATTTAGAATCCATTTTACAACGTGAAAGACTTACTTGCACAAAATCCCAGTATCTCCGCTCTTGACTACCAGGATTTCGCTTACCCGATCTCATTTGTCTATACAACACCTGCTTCGGAATACGCTCTTCGACCATCCAATGGACGGTACCCAGCCAACGAAGCTGCTTCAACAGCTGCAGGGCTTCCATCCCGTTCATGTCCTCTCGCCGCAGTACCTCAGTGTTCGAAACCACGTCCAACCATAGAATACCCACGATGCGTCCTAGACATTGCAAATGAAAGCGGCTCAAATAGCGCGCGTTCCGCTGATACACTGTCCCCGTTCCACTGCTGTACAATAGCATAGACAGAACCAATGAGCGGTAGACGAGAGATTAGTGCTCGGCTTCTGGCTGTGGTTCTTTCCAACACGTCTTGCAAGACGTCCGAAAGCAGTACTAGCCTTTACCACACGAGCTCTGAACTCGCGGTCCACGGACAGATCGGTGGACAGATTGCTACCCAATTAGCAGAGATCTGTGCAGCTGTTGACAACATCTCCATTAACACGGATTTGATTTGAAGGTGCACGGACAGCACCTTTTCCCGGAGAAGGCTGAAAGAAAGAAAATGTCTTACCTTTGTTGTTATCCAGTCCGAACTTGGATGCCGCGATCGCGAAAGCGGTGGCCAACCGGTGTAGTTCGTCCTCGCTGTGTGCGAACAACGCGCTGTCATCTGCGAACAGAAGCATGCGCATCGTTGAGGTATGTAAACGGGTGGGGGCGCCGACTAGTCAAATATTGAGTAGGCTTCCATCCATGTGGTACTCTATCTCAACGTCTTCCTCCTCTGAGTCCCGAAAAGTAACTGTTAGCATGGCAGTTAAATGTAAGGTAAATAAGGATGGAGCCTAGACATAACCCTGCTTCACTTCACTGACAATGTCAAAATCATCAAAGGTAGATCCACACGATTGCACCTTCGCCCTCATGCCCACATGCAACAATCCAATCAAACTGACGAACTTACCTGGACATCCAAACTTACCAATCGCCGTCCACAGCGTCTCGCGGCTTACGGAACCGAACGCCTTGAGGAAGTTTACGATGATGGCACACAGTGGCTGGTTCTGGTCCCAGCGCCTCTCTTGAAGCTGTCGAGCAGCGAACACTGAGACGATGGTGCTCCGACTCGCCCGGAATCCGCATTGCTCCTCAGGAATATCGGCCTCCAAGTCTTCCGTATTCAGCCGGATCGGAAGCACCTTGCCTGCGCAGCTCAGCAGACCTAGGCGCCGATACCTGTCGGGGCATTGCTTGTTACTCTTACCTTCAATCAAAAGTACTATCACAGCATCATTGAAATCTTGTGACATCACGTCGTGCTTCTAGATGGAGTGAACCAGCTGGAGTAGTGCACGTTTAATCGCCGGTTCACCATTCTTCATGATCTCCCCTGGCAATCCATTCTCACATGCAGCCTTCCCGTTGCAAAGTTGATCAGTCGCTCTCTGCAGCCCTAATAAACCCGGGACGAGAACGAGTGAAGACTTGATGGTCTGTTGCAGTAGGCTGTTCACTGTCACCCAGCTAATGGTAACAGGACGATTTACTAAGCTACCAAAATGTTTGCGCCAGACTTCCATGATATCCTCTGGTTGGGTGCACGAACAGCCGGTGTCCACGTCTGCCATTGCTTTAGTAGACAGGATAGATGGACCGAATATCGGTTTGAGCAAATCATAGAAGTCCTTATGCTGTCGACGACCTGCGAAGCCCTGTATCCGCACACCTTGCTTTATCCACCAGTTGTCCTTGATTCCGCGGACATGCTCGGCCGGTTGACAGTGGATTTTTCGGAATGTCGCTCTCTTGTCTTCATTGAGTGGGTCCGTTATAGAGGCGGCAGACGCCACATTCTTCTGTCATGTCAAGCTAGAGATAGCCGCCTTGTTGTCGTCGAACTGTCAAACGTTTCTGGCGTATGATACCGATCGTTTCGGTAGATTCTGTCGTGATCTCTTCCTCCAGCATTTACAACATATCCTTGAGGGTAGTTAATACGGGAGCGGCTTTCAGACGAGTGGCAACTGTAGGTTGGAAATTTGTCCTCGTCTCCCAGGTCTCCAACTGTTTGACATTCAACTTCCGTCGTTGTCCGGAAGATCTACAAAAACGGACTTCGAAACATGGATAAACAATTTGGTCCTGACCAGTCTGTGTTACATGCAGCGCCGAGCATCACTCGCGTGATACACACTTCACGAATGTCACGCTGCCGCACAATCACGTAATCAAGCAAATGGTGATGGCCGCTTTGTGGATGAGTCCACGTCGTCGTGTCGCTCACATCCAACTGGACTCGAGTGTTCGTGATAGCCAGCTTGTGAGTAGCACACAGGTGGAGCAGATGATCGTCGTTCTCATTCACTGAACCAATGCCGTATAGTCCGAGGACTCCCGGTCAAGCTACCGAGTGGCGCCCGACTCGGATGTTCAGATCACTCAGAACAAACAGTCGATCAGTCACCGGCACCGAACGGCTTGTGGCGGATAGATGATCATAGAACTGGTCCTTTGTATTATCAGTGTGACACATAGTCGGACCATAAACACTAACAAATGTAGCACAATTACCTCGACCGAGTTGCAGGCGCATAGACAGCATTCGAGGGCTGATGGCGCGCGGTTCGCCTATCATCAAAGCGTTGATACGATCAACGACGGCAAAACAGACACCATGTTCCAGAACACCGTCTGTTGGGTAACCTATGCAGTAGAAGGTGTACCCGGCACTTGCTTCCCATAACTTATTTTGGTCCGCAAGCCTTGTCTCGCTCAAGGCTGCTACGTCGATTCCGAAGCGACGTAGTTCCATCGCGAGCAGTGCAGTGCGTCGTTCTAGCCGTCCTTTGGAGCCGCATTGATCCAGTAGTTTTCGCACATTCCATGCTCCAATGCAGACCTTCTGGCGTCCCTTGGCCTGCTTCACGTTGGACTTCGGGTTATTGAAGCTTGATTGAGTATTATCTGTTCGGGGATTATTATTGGGAAAATCGTAAGAGAACGAGTGGCCCGTTCTGCAAACTTGGCGTGTTGGTCAGACTTGTGTGCTGTTTTGATGCGGCGAGCTGCGCTGATTGCGAATTAGGTCGTCGCAGGTTCAACCATGTCAGATTGGCCAAAGCAAAGAAGGTAGAAAAATGGCAGATGCGTTTGTCGTGGATAGTGTCCGTGTGTTTTGTTTTGGGTCGTTTCGATATTTTATTTTATCCATAATCTTATTGTGCGTACGTGTGATCAGTCTGTCTGTAACTGGCCACAACAACGTTCAATCGTGCACTCCAATTAGCTCAACAAATTCCCATCAACCCATTCTCATTCTCACGCGTGTGATGATGAACAAACTGATATATGTGCAATTCTGTCAGTGTCTGGATAGTGAAGGTGGATCACGTGGAATGAACGGTGGTGTTGCTAGTTGTGCACCTTTTGTGATCTATTTCGGAGCATGCATCAATCAAACTTTATTTCAATGGAAATTTCCCTTCGTTGTTATTATATTACTAATGAGTAGTTAATGTTCTTAGTGAAAAAGTGGTTCGCGTATTCATTTGCGCGCACGCGACTCACTTGATGCAGGCACAGTAATTGCTGAACGAAAATGAAAACATTTATTTGTTCACAAGTTATCTGATCACATTGATGATCATATCATGAATCGAAGTCGTTCAGTTTATCCGGCCACACATGATGACAATCAGTATTCCAACTTGTTCCGCATGAACAATGTCAATCTCACATAAGTACACTCGTAAGAACAATGACGGACTGATTCTGGTGAAATATCTCGAAACAATACTATTAAACGGGAATGACGTGAGGACCCAATCGAACCATATGTTGGTAGTTCAGAATGAAACTAGTTTCAATCTATTCATTCAGACCGACTAATCCAGTCTGATCCTCAGCCACACCTACATACGATTGTACCCCAATGAATTTCGACATCAAATTGAACAATGAAAATGATGAGTGGACAGTAATCGAACGTAATTTGTGCAATCAACCAAAACGGTTATCGCGTTCGAATTTACATAGTCACAGCTTACTAGTTGTGGCCGTTTGAGCTATTGTAAAAACGTGAAATCAGTGAATCAGTTGTAAATTTTGGAATGATTGAATGAACATCCAAATAGACTTTAGATTACTGATGATCGCGAGGTTACCGATTGGAGTTAACAGACAGTAACTGTGTCTCCATTTCGAGACGATTGGGCAACCTGATCATTACTCACAAGGGAAAGTGTTTGAGCGTTCACATATGATAATTCGGTCGTGCCTAACGTGAGGTCAATGGCGCAGTGGTAAACACGGTTGCCTCATGAACAGCGTGTCCGTAATTCAAGTCCCGGCAGTGGCGATGATATGCACTACTGACGAGCTCTAATGAGAGCGAAACTCGAGTCTAGTGCTTCTTTTCGAAAGGGGCCGACTGGAAAGTCTATGGGAATGCGACAGCTGCAATTGATTGTGGGTGATGTTCAATTTGCAAATAGACTTTAGTCTCATTCAATGAACAGACTGCATGTGACGTGACATATAGCAAAGTGGGAGGGTTGATTGCAACGTAGTTCAGGTCATAGAACTCAACTTGCAGGTCTCCAATAGAATAAGCCGTTCGAAACTGATTATCCCGTTTCGTTTCGTTTTGTTCTGTTCTGTTCTGTTTTATGTGGCAATTGAAATGTTTAAAATAGGTGGACGCATTCGTGCATTTGAACAAATTTACTGAACTTCTGTTTGCAGTAAGGAATTTTTTTTTATGAGCTATCAATGGAAAGTTTATGATGACAAGCATATTTGCTTTGTGGGAAAAGAATAGGTGGTAGCGCCTGATCATCCATCCGATTGATCAGCACAGAGTAGTGGGGGAATTGGGAAGTATTGTTAAGCGGTACGTGAGATGAACATGACAAAACCTTTCATTGAGTGTGCTACGACTACCATAACTGATCAGCAGTGGTGTTATATATGAACTACAATTAGTCTACAGCTATAATATCTCAGGAGACTTAACGAACTGTGGTCGTTTGCATACTGAGGGATAAAGAACATCCGGATTCAGAGCCCTCATAGAAACGATTTGTATCAACGAGATGAGTGGCCCACGTGCCGCATGAACACGAGTTACATAGAATTCACGTTTCGAATATATCCTATCACAGCGTTGTTCAGTATGTTCCAATCAACCAAATGACATTCCTGTTCACGTGATGATGGACTAGTTGCAACTAGCTGCAATTCTGTCAGCGTTACTAATCTCAGACTATGTAAGCGAATTTTCTGTTATTAGTTGTAAGATATCCACATCAAATTTGGAACAAATCAAATCAACCAGTTTGAGCTTTGTGTTTAACATGTTGATAAATGGGTTGAGAATAACATAGCGTTATGAGCAAGTTGCATTACTTTGCGTTTCAACCACCTCGGGTAGCCCTGCTCAAGATCGTTGTTATCGAAATCACACTAACAAATTAACACAGGTCACGTGGGATTTGCCGTGTTTATGTCAATTCTCGTCATTACGTTACTAAGACCGATAAAAGCATCATCACATTGATTCTTAATCAAGAACGATCATTAAATATCGTGTTAAATCAATCCGCTACTGGATCATATGAACAGGTCAATGAGCAGAAGATCAGTGCACTACTTAATAATTTCAAAGCGTGAATCAACAAGATTTTCGGGGTCATCAATGAAAATCTTGAACAGTCTACCTGGTTCATGCTCAATCCCAAGAGTAACCGTCCTTCGCGATTCTATGGCCTTCCAAAAGTGTATAAAATAAGAATATCCATAAGATCTATTGTTGACCATATCACTAATGCAATATGGCCAAGCTCCTCAGCCACATAATCAAACCATTGCAGAACAAGCTAGTAAGCAACCTTGAAGATTCTTTTGATTTCGTTGACATACTCGAACACGTGACATTATGTGATGATGAAAATGTTCTTAGTTTTGATGTCACCGCTGTTTACACCAGTGTACTGGTAAACTGATGCACGTACTAACTTTACACAGTCGGAAATTATATTTGGTCTTGAACTTTGTCTGCACTCAACCATTTTCACATTCAGCAAAAAATTATACAAGCAAACCGATGGTGTAGCTATGAGTTTCCTTGTCGCATCTACAATAGCCAATCTTTTCATCGGATACATAGAAACACAAGCGATGAGTGAATTCATCTGACCTTCAGGAATTTCGTGGCGGTAGGTAGAAAACACACTCATAATCATGACACGGACCGTCCGTGACCAATTCCTACAGTTTATTAATTCAGAATTAAACGATATTTTATTCGAAATGGAAAATGAAGCGGATGAGCATTCACTTAAACCTCTGGAATGCCTGGTGAAACCTGATGAGCAGCAGCGATTCCAGGTTTCTGTGTACCGCAAACCAACTCATCCTGGTCGGTATCTCAAGTCCAACTCGTCTTATCTAATCGGCTTGAAGAGAACAGTCATAAAATCACTCGTCACTAGGGCCACTAGGATGTGCACCACTAAACTTTCGAAAACAAAAAGAACTACCACATCAAATAAATGCTGGCTACTAATCAATATCCAAACGTATTCATTGAGAACACAATTGAGCGCACGTCAACTAAGGAGGAGACCGAAACGACGACAACTTTCAAGTCTACTTTGCAAATACGGTGAACAGACATGTGGAAAGATTCGTTCCATCCTATCTGGGTACGTTATCCGGACCGTATTCCGGTTAGGTAATACATGAGAACGACTAGTGGTGCATCCGATAGATCCAGTTTCTATGGGCGACCAGATAGAGTGTGTTTATGAAATCCAATGCAGTGATTGCAATGCCAGCTAGTTTGGAGAGGCAAGCAGACAACTGAAAGTATGTGTTACCGAACACAAGAGGCACACGAGGCTTCCCCCTGAAGATACATGTCAGTTTGAGAAGCTAGAGAAGGATTCGGCCATCTCACTACAGGCACTGTCAGAGAATCACAACATGTGTTTTGATCAAGCTCGGGTGATTCACAAGTGTCTGCCTTCCCATGCGGAGTGATTCTGCGCTGTACCTCTCACAATTTACACAAAACAGGCTTGCGTAAATCGCAGTGATAGCAAATCACTGTCTTCAATGTAACACGAATAGATGAACAACACCAGAAACAGACAAATATCATCTACATTCCCCTCACCCTCACCAAATGGGCAAACGATTCGACTAACCAATTCGGGAGCAGCAAAGATTGACCTAATTACGGCAAACCTCACTTGAGCCCTGTTCCAATGCCAGTTTGATTTGGATTACAAAACACCTGAGGAATGTCACCCGAGCTGGTTGAAAGGTAGGAAGTTCAAACTTGCCCATTGAATTGTGTTGTTCTCAATCCATCTTCTGTTATTAAATTAAAATCATAGAGACGAACATATGTTTGCAATAATTCATTTTCAGGCCGGTACAGTTGTACAAGTAGTTAACAGAGTTAGATAGAGTTATTGATCAGACTTATTACAGAGAAACTAGGTTAGTGGTCAGTCAATTGGCGATGGGTTGATTGATCAGTTACGTCACGCTTGTCCGTTATTTTGACTACGCATGTTAGCAGGTTTCGTAGAGTTGCCGACGAAATGGACAAACCCGAGTATGCCGAACAACAGAGCACTAAGTGTCTTAGGTCATTAAAGACGAAAATCTGATAACCCCGCGACTTATGAGCAACTACGACGATAGGGTTCTACGATACCTCGTCTCTATAGACTACCAAACGTCCACAAACCTGGTGTACCGATTCGTCCAATACTTGGTAAGATAACTTCGTCTTACCACTCGCCGCCGAAGGGGCTAACGAAACTGCCCAAACCCGTCCGAGAAACGATTGCCCCGCTCAATCTATGTGATACGTTTGCATTTGTCGAACGTATACAGAACGTTAACG
This sequence comes from Paragonimus heterotremus, assembly GCA_013368495.1. NCBI lineage: Eukaryota > Metazoa > Platyhelminthes > Trematoda > Plagiorchiida > Troglotrematidae > Paragonimus > Paragonimus heterotremus. The sequence goes on along the minus strand of LUCH01009121.1, from coordinate 1,364 downwards.
TGAATTCACAGGAATCATACTCAACAAACGTAGTGTCGTTATTCACAAACGTACCGCTGCTGGAAACCGTCAATTTTACCTGTGACTACGTGTTTCAGACTGGAATCGACATTGGCTTGCCACCACTGAAATTGAAAGAGCTTTTGCTCCGTTGCACATCTGATGTACAACTGCTGTTCAACGGTGTGCTTCCTCGGTAGTCAGATGGCGTAGCAATGGGATTTCCGCTCGGACCCCTCTTAGCCGATGTATTCATGGGAAAGCTCGAAACTACTACGTTTCAATCCGTCATCTGCCAGTTCAGTCAATACCACCGATACGTAGACGATATATTTGTCGTAAGCAGTTCTGATACCAAAATGTACACAGTACTGGACGCAGTCAATCGCACCCCTCACTCAGCCAAGTTTGCATTTGAGGAGGAGATGTTTGCTTACATCGACGAATAGACAGAACTATTCAACGCAGAATTCATCTGAAGAATATGTGGACAGGTCAGAACACAAACTTTCACCGTTTTATACCCCTGAAACAGAACATAAATCTAGTGGATTGCCTGATTGATACAGCATACAAAATTTGTTCACCGGATACGTTGGGAAGTGAACTCGAATAGAAAGAGGACACCATTCATGGTAACGGCTACCCGGAACGACTTATCGCCAGAAATATGATCAGAATATCATCTAAAGTACATGAAGTACATGACGAAAGAAAGTAGTCCATGTTTATTCGAATACCGTTCAAAGATGACATCGCCGCAAAATGGGTGACAAATAGGCTCAACCAGACAATTAGCATCATCTACGTTACAGTTGAACTATGTATTCAATTTCCCACATCCCCAATCCTCAGGTTTTACAGTAAAGATAGACTGACAGTTCAGACCTAATCTATGTGTATCTACTCATACACTTGTTCCTGTAGAACAGGTTATATTGGTCAATCGTCAAGACGATATTCAAAACGAGTCGAAGTACACCATACACGGTGGCTGAGGCACGGAGAATGACGATCGGTCAACGGTGCTAGCCTCGTACATCTGGATGAAAGCGGACATCAGGTGAAAACTGATCAAGATTCTAAAGTGGTATATCACGTTTCAGGAAACCCATCAAAAGTTTTCTGAATTTTTACACTTTGTACTACCGAGGCTATTGCAATTCGCTCGCTTGACCCAGTATTATGTCATCTGAAACGATTTGTTAGGACTTTGCACATACCATAGCCCCAAACCGACCGGATGGATGGCCAACCTGCGCCGTCAAACTAATGAACAAGCGTGACGTAACCGACCAATCAACCCATCGCCAATTCACTGACTAGTGACCAAGTTTCGCTAGAAAACGTCTGATCTATACATC
>LUCH01009119.1:0-12892 GCA_013368495.1 Paragonimus heterotremus | reverse complement strand
AACGATGCGCCGACTTGATAGTCACTTTTCTGATACACTTACATTTTCATGTCTGTCTGTCTAATCCTGGAAACCATGCCAATATCATTGTGGAACTTTGTATACTTGTTTAAAGTAAACCACATTTCCAAATGTGATCAGAATATACAAGTTGTCGATCCGAACAGAAGGACACGATTTACGTTTTGTCCACAAGCTGTTTACTGGTATTGACTGTCTTGAACATTATTTCAAGTCTATTTTTTGGACGTGTAGCTCCTCACAACCACGAACCACGTTGGCTAAGCTGCACTGTACTTAAACTAAGCACATCGTGCTTCGTTTTTATTGCCAGTAACAAAACAGCAGATATATCTCGAAAAATTCATTCATCTGGGCTGTTTGCGAATAGTGAGAGTAATAACCACCAGTCTGTTTATCTTAAGCTCCTTCTCATTTTGGATGGTTTCTCCATAACCGAGGACAGTCGTTATAAACAGTAAGTACTATCCAAGACTGAAACGTGGTTTGTTTGTTGTGTACTACAGGTGAACGGTAAAACGCTAGAAGTAGGCGTCGTTATCTTGACGCTACTAAGGTGAAATAGGAAGTCTTGCCTATTCTGGTTTTCCGGTTCATATAAAACCGGTTTTCCTTCAAGTTTTTGATCTCCGCTTTCCTCTGCTTTTTCCGACGTAGTGAGTAGAATAAGCTGGATAAATTCGGGAATATTCTTATGGTACTGTAAGTTGGGGAGATGTTTAATTCACAAAGGAAGAACACAGCCATATTTTTACCACACGTGGCCAATTCATGTCGAGACCTATAGGCTGAGACCTCATCCTCGGAGGGAAATTTGGTTATACTCAAGCTATAGACAGCTGCCGTGTGACACTTCTCTGGATGACCAGAAGATGGTCGACGTAGATCACTATCTGAATACAGCGGACGGAGACGAATAGCTATGCACTCATGTCTGGGGTCTGCCAGTTAAATGAAAGCGAATCGCCGAATATGCCCATTTTTACTTTACAGTTTAAACATACGACCCCATAACTCAGCATTCCGGCCCAATTTTAACAAGGATTAGCCAACAGACATTTTTACCACCTGTTTGAAAATATGCGTGATAAGTCGTTTACACAACTTCTGCAAAACAAATCACGACTACTTGATCTTTGATCGAACATGCTCGATTTACCGTATGACATTGAATATGAAGTAAACGATTGGGTCATAAGTGTATTGTCAACCGAAGGAAAAAAGTTTATGAAAGTTTTAGTGAAATATACTACATCTCAGCAGAACTTTCCTCTGCGATTCAAAATATGGAGTCACCAAAATTAACAGATTCTGAACTTCCAAGATTGTAATCTATTCTTTTCCACTAACATCAAAGAGTTAATGACTTTTAAATGTTGAAAATATCGATCCACCTTTAGAATTGACAAGAACTGTGGTAGTTTTTCTTAACACGAAATATTCTGCAAAATTCTTAAAACTTGGGTGTGATCCGCTATGCCAGCTAACCACATAGCTGGTTCAAACAAAATACCACGGAAGGATGAGACCAACTGGAATCGACACAAAAGTAAAATACACAAGACTGTGTGACTAATAAACACGCCATCCATAACCCTCTGCTGACCGTTTTTCTGACTCATCCTGGTTACTGTTTTCACATTTATTGTCTTGTTAATAGCCTTACGATAAAATGCAAGAAACAAGTCCTGTTCGCTTCTCTGTCGTTCCCATGATTTCAGTGGGCATTTTAAAACAACTAGAACACAACACTCACCTGTTCACAGTCGATCCAAAGGAAGGGCGTCAGTCCACCAGTTTGGTCTGCGCGGCGGGAAGTTATGCGACTTACTGGCAAACACTGTTCACAGTTGGGTCCGGCACGTGTGGTCATCCACAAGATATCTGGACGTTGTACTTCTGCGGTGATTGCGAGGTCTACTGCTTAGGTGATATGTTTAGTCGATGAGGGAGTTTTGATGATCAGCAGTGCCAACTTATGGGAAGTCACTGACGACCATCATGAAGAGAATATTCGGTCGTTCAAGACACGCACCACTTTTCAAATTGTCGTTTTGCCAGTTTCGTGTGAGCATGTGTTAAAGTAATAGATTAAACTCAACAGGAAAATTGTCAAACCCTGACTAATTTTAAAAACCGGATGAAATGAACAATATATTCCTGATCTAAAGTTGATTTTGTATGGAACTGTCTGAGCTTCAACTCTACAAATTACACCGCAGCGAGATACGTTTAACCTATTTCAAATTACTATTTCGGAAGTTGATTCATATTATTTACCGTTGTACTAGGTTTTTGTAATATGACCATTCTTCCCATAATGTTTCTGAAAGTATGTATGATCGAATTGAATCTGAGCACCCATTGCAATATGCAGCTACAGATCATTATTTTTCCCCCTCACATTATTTGTGACCTTGATAGAAGCCATATGTTATAGTTATGACTCACGGAAAGAGAAAAACTGTAAACACAAACCGACACTTGGGCTAGTCTAATATAGGTCTTCAGTGGACCGTTGTGGGTTACATGTCTTCAAATGCAGTTTTTCCAATGATAATCTATCGGGTGAGTTCAAACACTGATGGTATTACCTAATAGACGCAGCAGGTCTCAAATGCAACAGTTTTCGAGAAGAAAAACAATCCCTGTGATAAGTTGTAATAAGAATGCAACCTAAGGTTGATATCATCAATAAAAACTCATGATTCTCGGTTGTCACCCGTTTGTGAGCGATGATCTATAGATTTATGGAAAAGCTTATTGAATTTCACAGTCGTGAACCCACGGATATACTAGTGAGAGGTCACTGATGATTAACTCAGTCTCAAGTATCTAAGCTTAAATGAAATAATACAGTTGTGTATTCCTGACATTCAAATTAACATTATAGTGATAACAACCAGAGTGTCTTAGGAGTTGGCTTATCCAAAAAAGACCGGCATCGGTTACCTCAGGCGAAAAAGAAATTCTACGTGAGACCTGTTATTCGCACTGAGCACCGAAGAATTGCACACTCTCAGTGTGAGACCGCACATTGTTACCATCCGGTTAAGTTTTAAGTATATGCATTCTTAAATGGCACTGTTGTTTTATATGTATGGTAAACAAAGACGAAGTGATCGATTATTGGACTGTTGAACAACCACGGGGTTTGTCAGTTGCAGTCTGCGACCAATCTAACTAAGGTCAAATGCCGTCTGCGTTTTATGACTATACGTACGTTTGTTCACCGTGTACTGACTAACCACAACAGAAAAGGTAATCCGTTTTTCTAGGTCAGATGGTTTCTTTACAGTTTTTTTCGGCGTTTTTCCGGTGTTACCGGAAGAAATACGGACAAGTTGATTACTTGTAAGCTCTAGTTTTAAATGAACACTATTTGTGTCAAACTCTGTCATGTCAACTCAACGTGCGAGCACGAGTAAGCTGACTAAAACAGCACTAATTCTTCGGCCTGCTTTCATTTAGCAGGCGGATGTAACCTGCTCAGTTAGAGAATCCGGTGTCTCGATAGTGTACCACATTGGAATAGATGTGTGTGGCACTGCTTTGTGCGCATCAGGAGGCCTATGACAATGAGTCACTTGCGTGATTGGCTAAAAAAACACCTCGCCTATACTAGCCTGACGCCGTTTGTTGTCATGAGTTGGCATGGTTACGAGTGTGAGTTTACGTCTGTCCGTGCCCGGATGTGTCTGGGTTGGATCACCTTAACCAATCGGAATTACGAAACGATGAAAGCCTTCGGCTGAATCGCAAGATTGTTATGAATATCGGAGACTTGTTTAGAATGATATGTGACTCGCTTTTGTCCGTGCTGGTAACATCGATCGTATCTATTGCTGAGTGGAAATATTGGTTTGTTATTGGTGAAGTCAATCCCGTTCACGTGCCGTCCGTCTTGCAGTGGTTAGACCGGATATGACGCAATACCGTTATACTCAAGGGAGGCCTAGTGAACAGCGAGATTCATATTCTGAACAACCAGAATATGAGGGCGCTCTCTCTCCAGAACTGGCAGGTTATGTGGACAATTCCTATGCTCAAGGGGATCACAGTGTGGATTCCAATGCCATGTTCTACGACCCGTCAAGCCCCTTTTTTGGCATGGACCCTCAACTTGTGGGTTTTATGCAAAAGCACAATGTGGTCATGGATGATGGAGCTGTACTAAATATCAACGCCATGAAGGAAAAAGCAGCTATGGAACAAAAGCCCAAAAAGTAAGCTGACGATCTGACGTTTGAATGTTGTTTTTTCTGTTCTCAACAAAACGTTAGTTTGCATGTATACCCCGCGACATGATCATAAGACTACTTCGTTTAGTTACCAACACTGCTGGTTATTTCAAACCTTCTTTCAATACTCCGAATTAGGGATTTGGAATTGCCCCAGAAATTATATTTGAACTGAAACCTATCGCATGGATAATAAGATCTGGGAGTGGTTGCAATAAGCAGTTGTTCTTCATGAGATAATCTAGATTTATGTGCATCAATATTAAAGAAACCAAAGCCTGTTGTTGATTGACCTCAATGACACATGGAAAATCCCGAGTTGCAATCTCATTGGTGCAGCACACAACAGGGAACTTGGCGAATAACGACTGATTTGACAATGAACTGTTTGTCCATTTCTGATGTTTCTGAAAGCAACGTCGGATTGGTCCGTTGCTGGATTGTCTATTGTGTCGGCGTTTGGATAAACTTTGAATCGAATAAATTTTGACTACGCCCTCGTACTCATTTTTGGATATTAGAATGTCACAACCGGAACAAGAATGTTTGTAGTTCCGGACGTCCAGCTTGACTTTTCACTGGTCACTGAGTAACACAACTTCCCATTAGGCTCTCCTTGAGAATTGAGACGTCGCTCGATCTAACCCGACCTGATTAAGTGCGTGGTTGAAGCAAATCGGCCTCATCCTTCGAAAAGCAAGTCAGAAGCAGTAGCATGTTGTTCATTGAGTGATTCCTATCGAAGTGATCAGTGCGTATTTTTTTAAATTACCGAACAACTCGTTTTTCAATGAGACGCCCGTTGGTGCTAGACTCTGCACATTTCTTGTTTAAATTAACTTTACCTTCCTCCTATTCTATTGTTTCTGCTCTATGAAGAGGAGTCTCTGGAGAAACCAATAACAACACAGTTTGACCTCCGAAATTCCCTAAAGATCGCTCACAAACCGATATTTGTTTACTTGAAAGCTGAAAATTTGTATTTTCAAAATTCACTCAGAGTTGCACTTCTTGCGGCTGTAGAAGAAAAAGTAACCTCGTTTGCCCTAATGTCTGTTTGAAACTACAAAGGCTGTCCGTAGTATCAAGCTGTAAAAGTAGAACAAACATGCTGTCGCCTTCAATTTCCCACATGGCATCCGTTCGTATCACGTGATTGCCTTTATCTGACGTCAGAGTGCTTCAGACTGAGTGTATCATGTCTAGGGGGTCACCTAATATGATGAACGGAAAAACGTAATATGAACCTCAGAGATAAAGGTTACCCAGGCGTTGCTCAAATGGAATCGACCTGCTGTTTGCTTAACAACAACTAACCGGTTAATTTCATTCATTAGCTAATGGATCTAATGGGAGGTGTGTCCTGTGGGAATGAAGCTAATCACTGTTTCACTCTGATTACTCCTTCCTACATATCATTTCACTCCATCAAACATCAGGGATAAGTAGTCAGTTTCCTTGATTATTTTATGGCGATGACTCACACGCTGATCCTCCATGTCCGGGGTTATCCAGTTTTCGTTCAACTGGTACAATGAAGTGAACCAGAAATATGTGTAGTCTTGTGATCGCAACCATTACGAGTCAGTTGTTGTACCCAAGCTTACCAGTCGGGATTGCGTAAGTAGCAACACCATACTTTCTTCGTAGTTCACTGTACTGATGGCAAGTTAGCATACAAACTAAGTATTAACAAACGTTATGGTCCATCCTATTCCTATCAATCACGAAGTAACAATGCCAAGCAAATCAGCTGTGTCAGTAATAACCTTGAATGAGTGACTGATCTTTAGTTAGTCCACGGATTCCTAGATTTCAGTTAGCATCGCTGGGTGAATAATGGACAACCTTAAGCTTACAGGTCTGTACATTGTTGATAATACACAACATATTCATTGTGGCTGATAATTCATACCATTCCGTTTCATCGGCTTCGAATATTTAAAAACTTGGCACGCATCATCAAAGTGGACACGTTATGATGTTATCGATCGTAAACCAGTTTAACTAGGTTTTGTTGTTAGATGCCCTTGTCACGTACCTTCTAAATGAATGGGTAACTCTACACTTAATGAACACAACGAGGTGGACATCACTAGTCGCAAAATCCCACTAGGGCTACTACTCGCAAGTAGTAATATGTAACTCAAACACACAGAGACGATGACACTAATCTATGTAACAAAGATTTAGTACATCAAATGCACTTCTAGCAAGTACAACACAACAGCACTGATTGACCAACTTGGCATAATTAATAACTGAGCGCACGTGAGCCGCTCAACGGAAATTTGGTTGCACTCGCTAAATGAACACGAAATACGTCGCGTTTGTGTGACATCACTGTGTACCCAGAATAGCTTAGCCTACGGTGTATTTTTTACAAACGAATAATACGAAGATTTTCGAAAAGAGAAACGTTCTAACTTTTCGCGGTGGGCGACATGATTAGCATTTGGCGTGGGTCCTTTCAATAGCGTTTGACAGGTTGATCTAATGTCAACTAACTTGTACCAGTATTTCTTGAGGAGCTCTATTGATAGATAATTTTCACATTCTCTTGCTGGGGATATCGTGAAACTTAGCAAGCTGATCAAATCTAAATGTTTTGTACGTGCGTAGGCGTTCTGGTTGTTTTGTATTTCCGGAAATGATTAGAAAATGTCTAATTTTTGCAACTTCATTCGCTTTGGATTGGCAGAGGTGAAACTAACGGTGGGAGCCAACTGAAAGACGTCTGAGTTTGTTCCTACTGCTTTCAGCGTAGATTCGCAAACCTGTAAATTTGTACAGATGCAACAGCTTATTGACATAAACCGATTACCACTCAATTGGTCGCGGCCTTCGTATTTAGGTTGGATTTCCTGCTGGTTTCTTTTGAAATAAGCAACGAATTTCGGTTTCACCTTCGTGTGCGCGTATCAGTGTTACTTATCCTTGGCACAACCAGGATGGTAACCCTCCTCCACGCTTTCTCGAAACGACTGTGCTGATCACTTCCCTGCTGACCTCACACTGGGCACGACAAAATTGTCACTTCTAAACGTTCACCTTCAGTTGTCTGTGAGGGCTGATCAGGTTGTCTGGCCATCTTCGGAATAGCCGCAACCACACCCCTGTTACTTCAAATCGATTGCCTTGAGATCAAGGTATCTCAAACTAATGAATATTACTGACATTTGCCTCTGCAGAAGTTAAGGTATTATAATTCTGCCGTACCCAAATTGTGATCACCGGCTCAACAGTTGACACGGTTATCCTACAAGAATGATGGCCGGGGCTCAAAGCACGGTCGGAGGAAGGATATGCACTTCTGACAAATTCCAACATAAGCTTTGAATGTTTTTCTGACTTGGAAAACTCAGACCAGTTTTGAATGGTGTTCAGTTTACTTCAAGCCTGCCCCTCGGCTACTTATTTGTAATCATTTTGACGGCATGGAAATCACTAACACTGTATCTCAGCTTTCTCCTTTGGGTGAAAGTTTCAACAGTCCCACTGAAAAGGAAGGCGTTGAAATTGAGTCCCGCTTTCGTGATAATGTTTAGTTTTGTCTTGACGGCAGTTTATTCTAAGAGGGAAACTTAAAGCTAACGGATTTAACTTGATTGGATGGATCAAACCGTTTGCATGAGCGACCAGAAGTGAACAAATGTGTTACAAGTTAATCAAAACTATACGCATCACAAGGTGGCAAGTTGTTTTTTGAGTCGATAACTAATTTGAAAAGACACCCTTCATTAATCCTTGTCCGGATTCCGACTGAAGACTATAGTCTACGGTCACCGGCGATAGTGACTCAGACTGCTGTTGTCGTAAGTTCGAAGTGAACCGTTTTAATCTTAAGGATGAATAACTGGTTAACATCAGCTACCTGGCTTGAACCCGGCAGAAAATGAACACTGCTATCAGCCACAAAACGGTGCAATTTTACACCATCACTGACGGAAACTCCGTCTCCCAGTGTGTGTAAAACAAGTTTTTGTTGCTCATTTCTTTGTACGTGACCTCTACCGAATCCTTCACTCAACCAAACACAATTTCACTCATCTGAGCATAATTCCACTGAAACTAACATGCCGAACCCTAAAGTGTACTAACTGGCTATTAACTGGAATTCATAAGGTGCATTGAGGAGTAGCGACTTCGTCACAGAAAGTTAGATGGAAAAGTACATGTGCATAGCCTCAAAGATGAATAGTTAGACGATCACAGGAACACTCCCACAGTGCAGATCGATAGAGATTTAGTCAGTGCACCTAGTGAACTGGAAGAAGTGAGGCAGTCGTTCTGGATCACATCTTCGGTGACTTCATCTGGAATCTTCTGCTTTTATTAGTATCCGTCGAGAAATACCGAATACTTAGGATTAATAATACCCTTTCACAAGATTTTAGTTCACCTCATAACATAAACATTGCCCTTTACAAGTTGAATTTATAATGAATGCCTACATTCTTGTTCACCTGTATACTGCACCTGGATACGGTTTTCCTCCGGGCCGGGCGGTGACAGGTACGGCGGGTTCGTATGAAAATCAGTCAGCTGGACAATATGTAGTCCACCACAGGTCACAGGGACGATTGCTAGTGAGAAGTGTGAGAGAGACGTAGAAAAGCAGCGACATGGGAGTAATAACCATGCTCCTTTTGAGGTTATGCTTGGTTAGCCTGGGTAGTGTAAACTGATTGTTCGTCATTCCTGTTCACGAATGGTTATGCGTTCGCACAGTTTACTCGGGTTGAGCGGTGACGACCACAGCCCTTTTTTGTACAAGAGTTTATAACGTCCTATATTCGACTCTCTCAGTTCTATTGGGTTGAACCCACTTAACTTATGAACATCCTACTTGGGAAATATCGCAGAATTGGCACTCAACTCTCTACCAGGTTTAGGCACATCTATTGCATTTGACGAAAGTTTTGAATGATGAAGCTGTTTTTGTCCTTTTTTCTAGTTGGTGGTTATTTACCCCACATCAGCTCTTATTGTCCGTCGTGCATCACACCAAATGGGTAACATTGCACAGAGAATGTTCATATTCAGATAAATTCCTTGCTTTTTTTGTTACAATAGAACCTATTGTTTGACTAAGCTGAGAATTTTTTACACACTCGAGGTGTAACTAGTTAACACCGTTATCACCCCATTGAAATGCTAGTATCTGAATGGTAGCTCGCCATCCACTATTTGAGGCTGTAATGAAATAGTAACTTGAAGAGTGATTGGTCTTTAAGTTTGAAGTCCACGTCCAGTACAGACCTCTACGGTCATCTTGAAATGTTTGTTAAATTGTATGACTGCGTATATACCATAGTTTCTGTTATAAAGAATAAAACCAGTGTAATATGAAAATGCCCATTTTTGGCACCCTGTGAAAGCTCTCACAATGGCAACTGATGCAAACTGAAGTTGATGATAGAAGTCCAAATATGAATGGGTTAATTTTCCTCGGACTGTGATGAGTTAAGACACCCGTGTCCTTATCAGTACTTAACACAGTTCATCAAGTGTCAACCAGGGATCCTGTCTCCAGCCGAATGAAATGCATTGAAGTATGGCGGTCTGGATGTTACTTGATTCGGGTTGTACCGATAAATTAAGTCGGTAACAGCTATTGGAAGACTAAAACTTTTGCACTGAAACCTCGTAGTTTGGGTCTATCTGTTGTAACCGAAACCAAAGTGCATCCTTACTGGTACGAAATGAAATTCATTATAATCCAAAAACATTTCTTATGACTAAGAGAGACCTAACCAGTACGCTTATTTTGGGGTAAAGTTGTCATTCGGGCCCGAGGTCCTGTTGCCTTATCAGCTCTTCAGTTCTTACCAGCTCAACTCAAACACGTTGGTTTTCCCCGTGAAACTATACATACCGATAAATTTGTTTTCAATACAGACAATTCCAACCACCATGTGGATTTACACGATGTCAATTTATAAGCATCGTGGTCCTTAGCATCTTGTTCGTCATTCTACTGATTGTCGCCTTAACAACTGGATTGATACTCGGGTTACGTGTAACTCGACCGTCTTATCCCCGTGCCCAACCTTGGTGGCGTCGAACTCAGATGTATTACATCAATGTGGCTACATGGGCAAACGATTTCGGCGGACCTACAGGTCGTTTGGCGGATGTGATCCCTCGTATGACCTATCTATCAGTGCAAGTGAGTAACAACTCCGACTTTTTCTTCATTCCATGTCAATCTTTTTCCTTCATATGGGTCGCACCAATTCGTGTTTACTGTCATATATGACACTCAATAATCTATGATGTTAGTAACTGAGTGGAATACTTAGAAACTACTCTTTTCGCTAGAACCTTTCACGTTTGGAACGAACTTCCCATTTGTCTAATTTGATACGAAGTCTAACTTTATCCATTCATATTCATAACATCATTTATACAGATTCTAACGTCATGAGATGTGTATGTGTTGAACCCACCATTTAGTCACTAAACTGAATGAATTGAAAGCAGTACGTTGATTAATCCGTTTAAACTCGTCAGTTAGAGACGATACGTATAGGATCCGGATCACAGGGAAAGGTGTAATACTCGGAATCAGGGACTTCGAATAGCCCCAGAAATCGTACTCGGATTGAAGCCTCTTACGCAAATAATAAGGAGAAGACCTCGTTCTGGCTGTAGTAAGCAAGTCTTATTCATGAGACAAGAATTTGCATTTATAGGTTTAAAACAGTATTAAAGAAATCACAGTCGGTCATTGGCTAATCGTATTGACACATACAAAGTCACAAACTGTAAGTTAATTGGTGCAGCATAGAAGAAAGAAATTGGTGAATAATGGAAGATGTAACATTGAGATCGTTTGTCCAATCCTGATCTAGTATCTTTAAAGCGACGTTTGGATTGGCCTCCTGTTATTCTATTATGTCTTCTGTTATGTCGGGGTTTGGATAAGTGGTGAATCGAGTAGATTTTCACCACAAAAGTTTGTCGTTCATGGAGTAAGTTCGTACAGACTGAAAGCAATGAGCTAATAAGTGTTACATTGAACAAAATATTTTTTCTATTTATTTCTTCATATTGGCCAGAACGAGCTTTGACGACATGAAGGACTAGGTAAATTCCAAATGAACTGTATTGAAAGTAGAAGGGAATAGAAGTGATGGATAAGAAGAGAGTAAATGCTGGGGTTAGAGATGTTACAAAGGTGGGAAAGACGCTATCATTTCGGAGAATGTTCCTAACAAGCAGTCAGCATGATATCGAGGTCTCCAGTTGAAACAACCGGAGTCTTCAGACTTCGTTACCATAAAATTATTTGACACAATTGTTAGTGATTTCGGCGAATAGTTCCCTGTGCTTTAAATATTCAGCTAGCACACCTATTAGATGCTATATTTTATGATAGTATACTTTATCTTAGTGTTGTTACTAAAAGTAATCAGGTGTTTAGAGTAACGCCAACTGAAACTTGAGAAAGATCGTTTACCAAAAGATAGAATTTTTGTTTAGATTTTAATTGACGCGAAACTCACGATTTTCATCGATCGTTGAGTTTATAGCCACGTCGCATACGACAGTCTTAAAATCAATTTGGGTGAGATACACTTGCATGAAGTCACATGTTGGACTTCACCTATTCGAAGTAGATTGTACTTTGCCCCCATCTAGTGCTGTCTCATTACATGCGTTATCACCATGTTACGCGCAAGTTCAGTTCATCAGACCTCATAGTAATGAAATAGTCTTATTGGTTTTTCTTGATCAGTTATAACCGAACACCCTACTATCGGCCCGATAATTAAATGAACTCCTCAACTCCGAAATGTCTACCATCGTGTTGCAAACCAAGGCTCTTGTCTACCAGGGGGCGTGTGCGTATGGTTCTTATCGAGGATATTAAGGGTAACTTTTTGCGTACGTTGTGTCTAGATGGGCGGAGCCCATATCAACTTACCAGTTTGCCTAACAGTTGAGAGCATAAGAACTCAGAGTAACACTTATGTAGCTTATTAGTATGTAGTTATCATCTCATTTGCTTGTAACACTTTTGAGTATAGCGAAGGAGCAGGATGCGTTCGCTGTTCTCTCTCGTTTGTGACATCCGAAGAAAGGTTGGTTGACAAATAAAGGGAAGGTGTGCCGGGCATAAATGAGAATTAGGGATCTTCATGTGGAAAACACGTATGTATGCGATCACGGTTGTCTCCGCTTGTATCAGGTGAAGTGTGAGAAATGCCACAGCCCGTTGAGGAATATTTGAGAAATCTCTAGGTGCATGAGCTGAGGTGACGAAAACGTACATTCTAGACTGACCGGGCCGGCAACTCCGTATTCTAACGAAGCTTCTGACGCGCCGCGCATCATGTAATGCTTCTGTCTTATAATTTCTTCAACCGTTAATCAGGCGAGGATACGGCCACAGTTACGAACACCAGGACCGCCCCTCTTTGCAAAGTTGGGTAGTGTGCAGCCATCAGCGTTGGTGGTTGAAAATGTCCTCAAGCATATCAATGTTGCAGTTAATAGCGGGCTAACGTCCGGAAACTGTTGACTCATGCTGTTTGTGTGACCACGGAAAACACTTGTTCAGGGGGGTTATTTCTTGTTAGACATCCTTAACAGTGTACGAATAAAATGCATAATCTTAAACG
>LUCH01009118.1:1499-15902 GCA_013368495.1 Paragonimus heterotremus | reverse complement strand
TACAATTGATGTATTGTAGGTACTTTGCCCGAAATGTCGACTTTAAAATACCAAAAAAATATTTAAAAATCGAGGATTCGCGCCAAAAGGACCGTTTTGCCTTTTGAACGACCTTCAAGGCGAATCCCGTGAAACGGATAATTGCCGTATATATATATACCATAGTTCTACATCCACATACTACTACAATACAATTTTGTTACACGCAAACAACCAGAGCAAAAGAAACCATACCGCAGTTCGAATACGACACATGGTGATGTCGTTTTAAACAATCGGGAAACTAAAACAAACGGATATAAGTCGGTGGCATGTATTTTTTTGACCTTATTTTTTGCGGCAGGCACCGAAATAAGGAAGCAACTTATGTGTCAATTTATTTTCTCTTCACCACAACTCCAGAAATCATGGCCTACGACCAAGACACTTGTCTGTGGTGAAGCACGCCAATGTAAAAGCAGGCCAGGTGTTCCGGCTCCGTGTACTCGTTACATTTGTAAGCCAGCATTTTTCAGAGTGGAAACATCGGGGAACGCCGTACTTCTGAAGTACGGGTTCCGAAGATAGTCCTGTAAAGTGGAGACAACAGAAAATAATCGAGCCGAAGTTCCAATAAGACACAAAAACGACCTACACGATTGAAAATCTGAGTGGCACTAATAACACAGCAGCACGGTGCCCTGCATTGTGTAAAAGCAACTAAGGCACAGTGAACTTCAAGCGAGTAAATCAGTAAGTACGGCTGAATATGTGCGGTTAATTGAGAGGGAGTTGTACACGATGGGTCCAAGTAAAACAGTTATCAATCATAAACTTCTCCGAAGAATTTTCCATCGGATCTGAGGACCGCTGAAAATATCAAGCAAACCGCATATTACATCTAGTTGCTCACCTCTCTCCCTTGGAATACGTCGTCGACTTGACGACCTTGTCCATAGAACAGCAAAGCGGATCGTGGTGTTGGGAGTTAGTGACTCTACATAACCATCGAAATTGTACTTGAACTGAAATTTCCCTCGTAAATAATAGGTTGAGCTCGGTCTGGTTGTAATGAGCAGTTGCTGTTCATGGAACAAGAACCCACATTCATAGACGTACATCACTATCGAAGAAATCGGAGGCCGTCGTGACCTGATTTCAGGGACAAATGCAAGGCCACAAGCCACAGGCTGATTGGTAGAATGCAAAACAAGGAACCTGGCGAATAACAGGAGGTGCAACATCGAAGATGATCGTCCAGTCCTCATGAAGTATCCTATCGCTCGGACCAGCTCTTTGCCATATCGCCTGCTACGCTAGAGTCTGAATGAGCAGTGAACCGAGTAAATCTACATCACACATACTTACTGGAATCTTGACGGATCCAAGCGTTTGCCACAATTTTGAAATAAGTGCGAGCAGGAAATCAACTAAGCTCGTGCAGGTAAACATCTTACAGTCATCTCATGCGAACAGATATTTAGTTGCACAAGAAGGGGTGAGCCCCCAACCTTTTTACCTGTGGCTGTCCGGCATGGAGACTTTTTCTGACACCCCAGTGGCTGCTGGGTTTTTCAGGGCGCACTATTCGTGGCCTTTAGCAAGTTACTGCCAAATTGGGACTCTGATCTACCACCAAAACTTTCCACAACCGCTCCTTACCACAGATTTTTTGTGCTGTATGAACACCCTTTATTCGAGGACGTTACGCAAACTGATTCTCGAGATCGGCATTCTTCCGAGTGTGATGGGAAAGGCCATGGGCACAACAACCCTCACGTCGGGCAACTGGCGCTACTCAGTTGACTATCGACCAGCCAGTCCTCTTAGCATCCAGGGAAATATAACAGAAATTCTAGCAAGATGCACCGTCGTCAAGCACTGCTCGTCAGACATTTGCTTTTCCTTCGCCCGACAAGGTATTCATCCCAGCCGGCCGTGTATAACATGCTTATATCCACGGACAGCTTGACGAAGGTCAGATGCAGTGACCTCATTATTGACGCTATCATTCCCTACTTTGGCTAGGTGTCTGACCATTTACCACATGCCACTCCCAGATATAACCCTTGGACTTTTGGCATTCAAAGCGAGACAACCAGAGTACCTCTTTTGTCGATTACAGAATTTTTATAGTCGAAGTTGGTTTAGATTTTTCATTTCTCCACCGAAGGGTCAGTGCTTGATCCCTTGTTGTTTCGTGGTTACATCGGCGACGTTTCAGACAGTGTTTCCAACAACGCGATTGATTCTGATGTGATTAAGCGCCGGCTAAACCGGTTATCATCTAAATGACAGCAATACTCACTCATAATATTCATTATGGACTATGGCGATGCCTTTATGATACACAGCGCGTCCAGCACAGGGGAAATCAGGAAAATGGATCTGCGAGAAGATTTAGCTTTGTGGATTTCGTCTGACTTATTATTTGCTTGTCATCACGAGGTGGCAGCAAAAAAGAACTTTGCTATTCTCAGGACGATTAACCATCCGTTTTAGTGCGAACAAAAGGACTGTTTCAGACATTTTACGGGGTTTACATAAGATCACTGCTTGGGTGCTCTAACAGAGTTTGGCATACCGGCTTGAGGAGAGGCATACTCACTATTAGGCGTGTTCAGTGCACGTTTGTAACGAAAAAAATAAACTAGAATAAACCTGGATGCAAGACAATGAACGAAGTCAACGGCTGGACTCACCAAGAACGAACAATTCTCATGAAACGTCCAGTGGTAACTGGGAAGTAGTCCGAGTATCCCGAACTTAGTTGATGGTACGGAGTGCTGGAGCTGAAAGTTGATCCGACGGTGAAAGGTTTTAGCTGGCTGCCAATCACCGACCGTCGGAGGTAGAGGCAACACGTGCGCTTAACGAAGTTTTATTCAGAAGTGTTTTGCTCATTTTTTACTAAGCCAAGCGAAACCGAATGGAGCGATCTGAGGTAAGAATTACGCCAGAATAGCGGAATGAAGTATAGGGCAGGTTAAACACCATACGTTTATCTAACTTGTAGCGTGCTTAAGAAAAGTTGCATACGAGTCTCGAACTGAAACACTTGATTCATATCCACTTAAGTTACGACGACTTCGGAGTGGTTTGCTCTGCGCCCATTTCTTTCTTGGCGTAGATTCCGGAAAACAGTTCCCTATCGTAGCAACGGATAAACGTCGACGAGAGCAAGTGAGGAAGTTTGACAAACCATGTTCCCGAACCTTCCGGGAGCAATAATTCTTCCCAGGTAAGGTTATCAGGCAATGAACCCGCCGTCATTCTGTGGTTGCTAGCTACGCTTCCAGAAACCACTTCAGAGCACTGCCAGATTTCGTTCACACTAAACTTTGTTAAGCTCATAGGTTTATTTAGTTTCACCTACTTGCTATAGTCCCGAACAGCGACGCTATGCCCTGTTTTAAATTATTGTCTTTCGGGGCAGCAGACGCCTGCTTGATATCTAATATAACACACTGACGGGGGCTGGGAACTTTTGGTCTCCATTTGCCTTGAACTTGTGCATTAACCGCTTAGAATCTCTGAAAACAGATTGGCACAAGTGGTTAAGGGACTGCATTTCCAGGGTCAACACCGAGCCGTCCGCAAGTCTAACGATACTCTGGCACACACGTGCTCGGTGATGTGAGTCTTTCTTCATAAGGTTCAAATTCCAGGCCCAGAACTAACAAGGCGGCGCAACGTTGCAATATCTATAACGGTAACTCATTATTCATATGACAGAGTGGACAGGCCGGAACTGCATTCCCAAGGTTTGATCAAATCAACCTGTCGTGAAGAAGCCGAAAACAACGGGGACTGATTTGATTGAAAAGATGTCCGGGAATGCCAGTGAGTCACTAGTATCTTTTGTATTTGATTAAACTTTCAGAAAGCTCAATAGGTGCGTGGAAAATAAGTTCCTGAGTCTTGTTAAATAACAGCAGTCCGAACCACGTAGTTGCCGGTGTGATGCAGTGGAATTAGACGGCTAGGAATGTACGTACACTTTTATTTGCTTGCGTTAACTTCAGGCCCCTTCACCTGGAGCTGATTAAGTGGAATATCGTGGCCATTTTGTGCGGCAAGTGGTACTCTCCGCCAACAACATGTCAAATTTTGGCGTCACCAGCAATCAATAATAACGAGAAAGCAAGCAGAAACTCATTAGTGGACACCAGAAGTGGAGTAGGGTGAAGAAATGAATCATGGGACACCTCGCGGAAAATAGACGTGCAGGTGCAGGAGGCGAGGTGCACGCGTGCACCGAAAGGGTGATTAGGGTGATGTGACTTCAGTCACTGAAGGAGGATCCCCTACAAAACACGTTGGAGGAGCCCACCTATTAAAACAACACGGTGCATGCGGCCAAACGTTGTGTAGTTAGGCATGCGCAACGAATGCCACCGCCCAATGCCACTGCATTGACCCGGCAGACTCGTCGCGCACAAACGACCATTGTAAAAGCCGTGTTACTCACTGAAGGAGTCAAGAGGGGTCACGTGTTTATGAGGCGAGTCATCTATATACATCTATGAAACTTTAGACACGTTTGACAGCAGGGCGATTTTCCTGTAATCGTGGGAATAATCAAAATTGCCCTTACAAACGGGTGTGGTCCTGGATAGGTTCTATTCACTTGGTACTGGTCTTTGAGTTATATATTGTATAAACTTTTTGCCATCGTTACAAACATCACCACCATCGTCATGACAGCTCTGAGCCTGACGAGAAGTTGCGGTGGTTCGAGTGGCCGCCCACCTCAGCAGAGACGTGGAGTATCCCATCAGTAGGCTGAGTGAACCGGTAAGCTGTTCAGCCACTTCAAGCGAGGCCCTAAGGGGTAGACCACCGGCACCAGGAGAACTGTCCTCAGGACACCTGAGTTTGACCAACACCACTGTTAAACAAGCGTTTAACATGATGAGGCCGTAATTTCCAGTGGCAAAACAAACACGACAGACCAAAGGAGATTGGGTAAAAATGCCGCTGTAGAACTGAGAGAGGGCGCTGGCAATTTCTGTTTTACAGCCAACGGAGACTAACGGGACTAAGAGTTTGGACACCTTAGTCTTCCTCTGGCTGGTTTACGGTACAAGTTGGAAAAGACTGTTTGCATCGTTGACAAAGCTCTCCGCCAGACTTTGCCGGTAATGTGGACAGTTTTGGTGAATAGCCAGGGTGCACTAATATCAGATTACCGCATACATTTTCTGACTATCTGCAACTCCATCAAACAGGTGGCACGTTGTTGCATGCAACATTCAAAAAATCGGTTTGAGAGCATGATAGCATGGCTGTTTTAGAGTCTTATTTTGTGAGTTGTGTATATTCACTAGCGACCACGGAGAGAACGGCTGCTAGCTATTCAAACATATCACGACAGTTTGGACTACGTAGAGCGTTTCGTTTCGCTACTACAGCTGACTTTGTTGGTGAACTGGGAATCGAAATGTTAGTAGACCCGAGGACCACGTTATATGTACTTACGTCTTTCTCTAAGTTGCTAGGGCCTACGTTGGTCGCCCAAGCAAACTCGGCAGCGGAGGATTGGTGAAAATCACTTTCGTAACAAATTACCGGGCGAACTGACAAAGGTCCAGCACGATTCGCAATTCTAACTGCTCGCCAAAGCGGAGTAGAGCAGCAAGATGCGCTAGTAGAACAAAATAAACATTTAAGGTGAAAAACCTTGGATTCAGATAATGCACAGAAGACACCATTTGGCCGCACCTTAAATGCACATTTTCACTGTTCAACCTCAAAACCAGGACCTGGGGGAGATCTACCTCTTTCAGCGTTCTGTTGTTTGATGGGCGCTATTCAGAAACTCACCAGATTCTGTTTGCCCTCGATGCACCCCGTTTTAGCGAAGATCTGGTACAGGAAGTGAAAAAACACACAAATCCTAATTCTGTGGACTTTGTTTGTAGGCGTGCCGATTAGGTCCTGTATATGCCCTGTCAGGCCGGCTCTCCATGAAGGTATTATGTCACGAACGCTATTAACACCGCATTCGCCAGGTCTGTGTCTATTTTCCAATCAGCACGTGTTACAATTACCCTCTGCATTTCACCAACTGATTGCTGGTAAAGGAAGTTGGTAGACTGCGGCATCTTCTATGCAACTTGTTCTTTCAGTCAAACTCATATCCACACCGCACGTAGTATTATATGATGTGGAGCTCCAAGCGCAGCTCCAAACCGGTTTCTTCTAGTAGTATTTTGCGTATCTATAACAAATATTTCTGCACACATTTGCAACTTTAAAGATCAATAAAATCGTATACCGAACCACCTCAAAATAGGAACGTGATACCCACAAACACACCGAATTCACGCCCGGATGAAAGCAAATCCACCCTCCCTTTACTATTCATCCCGAGTTGCACAAAAAAGTTTCTTCGACTGTGCCGCGTGGTTGCTGGATTTGCTGGAAAATTCTTCTCAGGAGTTTCTGATGCTGAAATTTCCTATCTGTCCTCTGCATACATAGTTCCCTCTTAGTTTTGTAACATAACCGTATTTACTCAGATGCACACATTGTTTTACTGGTTTGAAGGTTGTAAGGGATCAGTCCTATGCGGAGCTATAAAGACAAATAGTCAGCTGAAAATGCAATCGCTGGAGAGCTCACTATGGACAATTCCTATCTAAGTGGAGCAGGAGCACCAAGGAGACGAACGTGCGCACCAGAATTGAACTGTCCAGTCGAATCCATTAAAGCAAGTGCTGCCTGCTTTGCACAAAGACAGCTGAGGCAAACTGTACATAAAATAGGACACAACATGAAAATATGCACAGTAACTTTTAAGGCCACTTTACAACTTGTTCGCCTTTAGTCTGCATGCTTCGCTGGAGGTCAGCCTTTACTAGTTTCTGTGCATCATTAATAGGACTTCTGAGGTAGCTTTTTATTCAGTTTTTACTGTTTATTTAAGTTTTAACAGTCCACTTGTGGCTCACGGTACAGTTTTACTGTCGATACTCGCCGTTACAATTGACGTTTGTAGCCGACTGTTTCACGCATTTTATCGCCTGCAAAATAATGCCGCAGAACCCTCGAGCAAAATCCTGTTCTGTATTCGGTGTTCGTTATTTCCGTACGCGTTGCCCGAAGACGGTTTGGTTGCAACGCTACTTAACTCGTAGGTTTTGAATAATGGAATATGTGGCCGAACGATTCGGCCACATTCGTCAAGTATGTCGCGGCAGTCAGAGGATTCGAAGGGTACGCGAGGGAAAAAGCGAGCCTTACAAGTTGATGGCACCGATATTCAACCTAGCTCTGATAGGTCTTTCGTGATACTAGCTCCGAGGTTCACACACCCAAAGTTTCCCCCGGCATTATATTAACACGGATTAGAAGTCTCCGTGAAAAAACGGTGAATCTGCAAACAAACTTTATTTATTTTATTTACTCACCGTACACAAGCGGACTTCAACGTAAAGAATAAGGGCGCTAGGGGAATGGACGTGAGACAACCTTCAGCACAACAGCGCGGCAGCCGCCAGAGAGGACGTGTGTCAAAGGAAATTCCAGTTGACCTTCAGGATTCAGACAAGTGTCAGTTTAGTTGAGCGGCGTTCCCAACGGTAGTAGGTAAAACACTGTTATCCTAGTGAATGCAGCCCACAATGTTGGAGATGGTACATATTCTTTATACAGCTATGAGCAAAACTGCGATACTTACGCCAACGCACTAACTTTCATTTTAGTGGTTTGTAGCAAATTTACATTCACGAGGTAATGTGAACTGATGCGGTGGTACTGGCAAAGCAACTCTCACGTCACAGGGAGATTGGGATTTTAGGGACATCGAAGGTGATCTCACTACAGGTCTGTATCATCAAACGTCGGGGCCAGTAGTAAAAGTGATATCAATGTCAAGCCAACCACTACGATTGCCGAGCTGGACGGGAGTCATCCAACCAGAGAGTTAGAATTGAAGATGACTTTAATGCAAGCTAGATAAACAGTGATGGTAGTCGGACAATGTATTGAGAAGTCTAAAGGTGTGCTGCTCGATTTAGGGTCGGAGCGACATCAGAAATTGTCGCTCGTTGAGCCACAGTGTTCCGAAAGCATGCTTGTCAGGCAGTACGTTACGGATTGTCATAATCAAGTTTGTCCCGTTCTCCGTAAGCTTCATATCCCCTATGAAGTTTTTTAACGGGCTGTCACTCCTCACCCTCTCTGAGTTTCACATATTAGCCAAAGGTTGAGGTGACCTACTTTAACGGCAATCCCATCAACTACCTCAAGGTTACAAAAGAATCTCAGTATTGTGTTGACGCCATAGTATAGGAGACGGTTAGCCGGTGCTCTGCTTCTTTCATTATTGCCAAAGAAGAGCTCGTGAGGTGGTTAAGGTCTGTATAATGTTTACCGCGTCGGTGACAGACCTGAAAGCATGAAGGGTATTTCAAGACCCCCATGGCAGCCATGCCATGTCAGAAAATCTCCGAAGTCCGACGTGCTGCAAACACTGCTGAACGATGAGCAGAGCAGATCAACTCGCGAAGGCGCGAGCCAAGCTCACCGAGTTCGTTTCGTGATGCGCGAGGGTGACGCCTGACAGAGCCCGACAGATTGCAGAGAGTAGTAGTAATGTTCAAATTAAGATTCATCCAAATGTAAAAAGATAGCCTGAGTCAAAGAAGGAACTAGTAAAGACATACAATTTCGCTGCCACCAAATCGTGTCTCGTGAATCGTGGCCTATAAGGACCCGCACGCAACCTTCAGGGATATCCTGGGTTTAACAAGCTCGCTGTATTTAGTGCGTGGTTTAATTTGCGCCAATCGGACGCGTGTCTCGTGCGCCTAGTGTGCCATTCGGGGTCTCGGGCTGCCTAATGAAAGCCTGCGTGGTGGAAACGGCTACCGAGGTCGGCGAACTCGTCCGCTTCACAACTTCAGAGACCAAAAGACACGATGGTCGTCATGCAACAACGCCGGAGTCTGTAACACGACGAGCTGCGGTAACAAGTGCGTATGACTTGGGGTGGCTCCGGCGCGTGTAGAAACTCCAACAGGCTATGGGAGAACTTATACCTCCCTTGACAGCGGTTCGGATAAAGCCACTGTTAAACAAAGTTTTGTTGAAAGATAACAAATTTCTGCAGGTCAATCGTGTCTGGCAATCACGACATTCGGCGGCACACTTAACTCTAAGCGCGCCGAAGAAAACTCTGGTTATACTCTCTATATGTGGAGGTTACCGCCGAGATCAACGAGGTGTATATCATAAAGGATTCGCCGTTTGGACCTGTGGCCCTTTTGCAAGATGTGAGCGAGCGGTAGCAGCACTTACGGAAGATAGACTTCGGAGATGCTGACCAAAGAGAGGTTAATATACTGGTTGGATGTGACCTGCCAGAAACACATTTGGTATTTGATCAAAAGGTCAGTGGACGGGAACAGCCTTATGCGATTGAGACCCTGCTTGACTGGATGATTTGGGGTCCAGTGGGTGGAGATGATAACTCATGCTCTTCCGTAAACATTGCCCTCCAGAAAGACCCCACCATTGTGGAACATTTTAGACATCTGTACAATCTGGAGTTTAACTACATGGCAAACGTCACATAATTCCATTCCAAGAGAGAGGAATAAACTCTAACAATTGTTGAGGATCGTGCTCTTCTGGTCAGGGGTCATTTTGGGATTCCGGTACCGTGAGGAGTTGTTGAGGTTCCTTAACCCTCAACTCGAATACCGGCTCAAAACGCTCAAAACTCCCAAAAAAGCGCTCGCAACCTGAAGAAAAAGTGAGTTTGAGAAATACTACTATAACACAGTCTCACATTAGCAAAGAGTTTATTGGGAAGGCATCAGTGTATGTTGAGCCTTATCAGCTTGTCAAGATATGGCATATGCCACACTAACCTGTGTTTAAACCTAAGGAACTTGGCAAACATCATGTGCCGCTTGACTGCGCTGCAACATACCGCGCCACATTTTCAAAGGGTCGGCTGTTAGAGGAAGCAAACCCCGCCCGTTATGTTTTAGGTGTACAGCTGAGGTTTAAAATTTATCCGGTTGCGGCTGCAGCATATGTGGAGGAGGTGCTTGTGCATGTTTACGTGCCAAAAGCAAGGCAAGATGCGATGGTTGGGAATACGCAATGGTAATGGTAAAAGTACTTAGCTCAAACACATAGCCAGTCTCTACAAAGTAGTAATAACGCAGTGCGTTAGCCAACGAAATCGTAATGTAATCCGCATCTGTACACTAGAATTATTTATGCGGTAAAAAGACAATAGCGTGTAGTGTTTCGTCGTAATTTATAATCATCACACGACGACCTGACGATACATTGTGGATTCAATGTGATCTCACAAGTGGACCCAGGGGATATCAGAGGGTATAACAATCACTTGGGGCTATATCATCTGCCATTTCACAAATTTTACTTCGAGAAATCTACGGCTGTTAAAGTTTTCGTCTCTAAGTTGTGGTTGACGATTGTTGTGCTTTACATACGGTCGGTGACCACGTTCCCTGTCTCCATTTATTCGCTCCTCGCTGATTCTTCTTCTTACGCCGGAAATCTTCCTGACAGTAATTGCACGCCTTTCTTGCGGAAACCGACACGGCCATTCAAATTACGAGCGCGACAAACCATTTCTCCCAATGACGTCAATGTTGATGAATTACTAAATTTTGATACCGTGCACTTCCGTAAACTTGCTCTCGCATACTTTTTGTCATCATTTCTTATTACTGGACCTTCGTTTATATTTACCCTGGTTTCATTTTGCGCTTGATCGCTTCGCCGATAAGCGACTATTGCATTTGGTAATACTCACATGAATCGTTAGTTTCCGGACTTGTATGTTTGATGGATTCAACATGGAGGTTTGTTGCTATCTTATATTCCGTTTGTACTAATTTTCTTGTATCTTGGCACTTTAATAATAAGAAACTCGCCAATACGACCATCTTCCCTCCTAGATCCGAGTCGGTTGATCAACAGGCTTAGGATTTGTAGACGCTCGCTGCCTACGGACGTGATTATTCTAGATCTGGGTTATTGGCAGAAGTTGTGAGTAGACTGAGTGTTGCTCGAGCAAGTACTAGAAACCCGGGGCTAACCGAAAGCTTTCATGAATGACGTTGTGTTAACTGCTGCAGAAGGCGCACACAGCGGTTAAAAATGCCAGAAGTTCTTACATAACAGCAGTAGAGCTCGGCCGTCGTGACCATCAGTTCAATTTTGCTGAAGCCTTTGTTAATTGTCTCGAGCGGTTTTATGGATACGTTGCCTCCGTTACGAAATCTCTATCGGTCATATCCCCATTAATGAGTCCTTCCCGTTTACCAGTTAACAATCAAGAGGATGCCGAGACATTCCGCTTTCAACACGTATCAGTCTTTGGTGAACTAAACAGCGCGGGGCAACCGGTGGTTGAAATCTACTCGACTTCTCGGAAGTTGATGTCAGAGCTGAGTTCTTCTGGCTGAAGCCTGAGAAGTCACCTTGCCTCGATAGCATACCGCCCATCCTGTTTAAGGAATGTTCCACAGCACTAATTACTTTATTTTTGCCACTGTTTCAACACTTATATCTCAGGTGCGCTTCGCAAGACTTTTAAACACTGTTTTATCTGGCCTGTCCACAAAAGCGGTGACAAAACCAATGTAGGTAATTATCGTCCAGTGGCACTGCATCCAGGTGCCTCTGAGGTAGTGGAACGCATTGTAGACGATATCATAAGGGCGCGACTCAAATCCATTAAACCCCCAAAGAACCCCCAGCACGGATTCCGACAGGGATATTTGTGCACCGCTAGCTTGCTGATGGCAGTGAACCCGTGGACTGTGGCTGGGAAGAGCGCCACTCAGTAGATGCTGCTTTCCTGGACTTTACTAACCCTTCTATAGAGTAAACCATCGCGTCGCACTTAGTCAGCTGCCAGTTGTGGGTTCATACAGTCAGCTATGTGAAAGGATCCAATATTACCTGCCAGGCAAGATGTACCCTGCGCGGGTCAACGGCATGTCTGTGAGGTTCCTACGAGTAACCCGCCAGGATCTATGCTAGGCCCTTTGTCGTTCTTATTAGTTGTGAACGAATCACCGACCGTTAGTCAATCCCCGCGTTTATATATGCGGATGACGACAAAGTATGGTGTACTCAACGTTCCCCTGAAGACACTGCTCTCTTACAGCGGGATCTCACCGCCGTACACCGCCGGTCGGTAGAAAACAGTCGTCCACTCAA
Source organism: Paragonimus heterotremus (assembly GCA_013368495.1). Taxonomy (NCBI): domain Eukaryota; kingdom Metazoa; phylum Platyhelminthes; class Trematoda; order Plagiorchiida; family Troglotrematidae; genus Paragonimus; species Paragonimus heterotremus. The sequence continues at coordinate 3,704 of LUCH01009118.1, read as the reverse complement.
CACTATTGGGTAGAAAATCATGCACATACGGCACGAGAGCAGCATAAGTCACGGGACTGGAGGGCAACCGCTTACCGTTCTTCTCCAAGAAGAAACCTTAGCACTGTACCTCCGGCAAGTTTCTATCCTAGTGCTAATACGTTGGCATAAATAAGCAGAGCCAATGGGAGGTTGGCAGCGGTCGTTAGATAATTGGGGGAATTTTCAGAAGGATATTTCGTGCGCACCTTCGGTTATCTAGTGGAACCTCAACGGAAGATAAAAATGAAAGCCGCCCTTGAGTCTGTAAAACGACGTGCAACAAGAATGATTGTAATCTTCTACCAGTTCTCATATGCGGATTAACTGGAGCTCCTGACACTCTTTCCATTGGTTTACGGATGGCTGCGGGAGACATGACCCTCATTTTTAGAATCATGACCACAAAGGAACACCCCGCTTGAAATCTCTTCAAGCCGATGAAAAGCACCAACCGAAGTGGAGAATTTTGGGCTAGACATAATGTGTAGTCGCTTACTTTGCCGGCAACAGTCCTGCTCCCAAAATATTCCAGACTTTGAACGCCTTTCCGGCAGAAACCGCGGGGAAGACTAGTCTGGATACTTTCAAGAAGTGTCCTGATGGCTGGTTGTTACCAAGATGGTCACCACGGACGATGTACTCCCACTAAAACGCGAATGTATGTGTGTCGTTCCCAACATGTATGCGCGCGTTACCGACCTGATTGTCCTTGTATGCGTGCCTTCCACCCGACTCCGCCTCATCAAATCCGGTCAGTTTGCAATAACCGCCCGCTGATGTCATACTAACTCATGTTAATTACTTCTTATTAGTACTGTTAACACCCAACTCTCTAGTTCCCATTATTGTTAGTTTCACCGCTTTTTTTCAATCCTATTGGAGGCGGAGGTGGAATTATGTCCCGATTACCCTACCGCACAATAACACACTGTTTCCCGGCTACCCGGATATTGGCTGTCACATACAACACAAAACCCTGTAGCATAGATACAACTTTTAGCCGTTCACGTGACGAAGAAGCACGACGTCCGCTCAGAAACTGAAGTTGCCTAAGGATCTGAAGCTACAGATAAACACAACCGCACACTGAAACAGCCTGAGGCGCCGCATCCGCACAATTACTGCTGTTTCTATCCTGCAACAAACCAATGAACCAGTGGGTGGAGGGTTGGATTGGAGGCGGCCGCCATGTGGTCAGCGCATAACATGAGCTCGAGATATGGAGGCATCTATTTTAAAGCACACTTTGGTGGTGCTCTCCTGGTTGCCTGGCTGGGTTGCGGAGGAAAATGAACAACCTTGGCCGAGGATGCTCTCTGATTTATCAGGAACGGAGGTCAGTGGCACTCATGTTGAGAATCCGTGTGTGCATCGTCATAAGGCAATTGTGTCGTTCGCCGGTATGACGTTTCAAGACCGAAACGAGTTGGAAGCAGCCACTTAGGCGCGAGAGGAGATTTTCCAAATTTTCCATAAAATATTACAATGCACACTGCGGGACAAATGTATAGATTTAATGGAGTATACTGATGGTGTTGCAATAAGAAAAATCGGCCGTGCCTAAAAGTTGCCCATATTCGCAATATTGTTGAAAAAAAGGTGTCACCATTTTTTTCGACAAAAGCATAATGTTGGCTTTCTTAATCGACTTTACGTTCTGAAGATGTTTCCATCGCAATTTTCGTGTTGGTGTACATCTTTCCCTCTCACTGAAACGCTCAGTTTCGCGCGGTCCTATAACAGATTTTGTAATCTTCGACTACGTTGTGTTCACATTTCATTGTACACGAAATATCACAGTAATTCCTAATGAAAATTATGTCGCCACGGTTGTTCCTTAGCTGCACATCAGAATTATATATTCAGCCTGTTTTGCTGACAGTATTTCTGGTGGACAACGGTCTACGTTATCATCTGGTTGTTTCTACCAACGATATGGTTCAAACATGCGTAACACGTTCCACCCTATCACTAATAACGTGCGTATTGTTTTGTTTATTGCCCATTGATCATGCTTTTATGTAGCTGGCCATGTGTGTGCGAGCCAATGCTCACTCATCCGATGGATAATGACCAACTTTGATGCTCGTTATTTGTCCGACGAAAACACTGATTCCCACTTCTACCGTTCCAGCTACAACCCTTCTCCATTGGAAACGTGGTGTTGATTTTGTTAAGGTTTGT
>LUCH01009117.1:0-15815 GCA_013368495.1 Paragonimus heterotremus | reverse complement strand
TACACGACGTGCAGCAGCTTGCCCTTGAAGAATCCAGTAACGAGTTCGAAGTTCCGAAAGAACTTGGAGTGTACCGACGTGTCCATTCGCTTTATGACAATGCGATATTATCAGGTCTGTAACGAAGTGCTTGCCGGGTAGTATAATGGGGTGCTTAGTTTCAAAGGACATTGGCGCCCAGTCCAATCGGCCTCCAACTCGCAACAATCCACCACGCAGAAATGGGTTTAGTGACCTTAATGGGCTAGAATCCGACTTCAGCGAACGGATAGTCTGCCGCGGGCTGCTGCAGTTAAAACGTCGTAGATCTATGTGGAAACACTCCCGCTGAACGAGCTTTAATACTCGTACTTCAGCGTCCTTAATTGCCTTAACTGAGAAACTGTCGTCTGGAGTAGCACAGTAGTGGCGTCGGGCATAGGAAGGATTTACGTAGCCACAAAATCGGTGTAACCAGGCAATTTTCCGTAGTAACGTACTCCATGAACAGGACAGCGAGAAGCAGTTGAACCAACTAGAACTCCCTAGGGTGGTAAACACTTGTGTCTGTTCCTTCCGTCTTAGATCTGTTAACTTATCAGAGAAGTCTTTAGGTTGTGCAGGCCATTCAACTTGATCCTTCCACAGGAATTCCAGGCCGTTGAATCACTCTGTTGTTCTTTGATCTTTCAGGTGCATACCTCGAGATGCTAAGTCAGCAGGATTAAGTTTGGTGTCCACGTACCGCCAGTCGTCCGGGCTAGATAGGCCGTGTATAGATGACAATCGACTGGCGGAAAGCGTTTCAAACCTGCTAGAGGTATTGTGAATAGGTTGAAGAACAGTCATTGAGTCCGTCCATAAAGTCACGGATTTGACTTCCTTCAGTAGCTCATCTTTGACATAATGGGTCAGCTTGGCTGCGAGGACAGCTGCTATCAGCTCCATTCGAGTTGAGAAAGCTGAGAGTTCAAGGAGACACCCTGGTATTTGGCAGCGCAATCAGAAGCTACCCTAAACTTGGTGGGCTTCTTAGACTTTGTTATCAGTGAGTCCTGATTGATTGCTATATGCTCCAAGTCTGTAGGTTTGAAAACTAGATGATGCGGTAGGTACCAGATAGCGGATCGCCTCTTTTCTCCTTCAGACATCTGAACTAGTTCAGCTTGCCACTAGTAATGTACTCTTTCATCCTTGACACATAAAGCTGATAAAGCACCTTGTCACGCTTAAGACGCTTTTTCAGGCCGTGAAGGCTGTGACAGGCGAGCTCTCTGTTGTTTGGCAAACTCGGCTGGCCATTCCTCCAAGGTAGGGCTATCTGATAGTGGCCATCAACGAATGTCAGAGACCTTCTCATATACTCAAACGCATCGCGATCTCCAATAGACATAGCACGTTGGATACATAGGGTTTCATTAAATTCAAAATTAAACATCCTCTCTAGTTGAAACGACACTGATGCATCACTAGACAAGTGGCATACTAAACTTTCGGCTGTGCCTGTACGGCCTTCCGTCTGTGTTGGCCCTAGCAACATCCAGCCCAGAGGTCCACGTGCAGCGTACGGATCTTTACTTTGGCCAAACCTCAGATCCAGAACCCAGAGAGCTATCGGCACATCACATCCAATCATCACAGAGACCGTCGCTCCTGGAATCACAGGCAACTGCACATCGCTCAAGTGTGGCCAGGTTCGCAGTTGCTCGCTTGTGGGTACAAAACGAGGCAGCTTAGGTAGAGATTGCACAGACCAGACTTGATTAACCGTAAGGCTTTCAGTTGCATCTAAGTCTTCTATATCAAATAACACAACACTGACCTGGACTTTAGGATCAGTTACTGTCTTCAAGGTGATCTCACTGGGCTGACCTTTGATACCTAATGTTTCAAGTAAGGTACTCTCGACTAATGTGGCATCCGATCCATTGTCGAGGAAGGCATAGGTTGTTACCGTACCTAAAGGCCCTTTGATTCTGACAGGCACTACTCCAAGTGCAACCTTGAGTTTATTGGAAGAAGTTGTTGCATGGTGCACCTTACTCTCAGTTTTCGTTGGCGTTGAATTTCTGTTTTGCGTTTCATTTTCTCGATATAGTAAAGGATGATGCCGTTGAGAGCATCGCTTTACACCACAAACGCGCCTTGTCCTACATTATTTTGAGTGGTGGTTCTGCTTTAGACAAAGGAAACGTAATTTTAGTTCTTTGACAGCTTCGTAGCGACCATCAGCAGTTAGCGAACCGAAGTCTGGGCATTGGGCAGTATAGTGTGCTGCTTCACACTTTGCACACTGCAGTTTGGGAACATTCCTGTGGATCTGAGAGATACGGTCCGGTACGTAAGCATTTACGTTGTATATTCTGTGCTTACCAGGTTCGGGTTGGGTCGTGGCAGTACGAATTCTTGGCTGAGAATAGTTGTTAGAGGAACCAGGGATCATATAGTGAAGCCTCGTGTTGGCAGCGTCCGCTTTCTCATCTACAAACCTTGACAAGTCAGTGAATGATGGTTCCCGACCATGGTGAAAAACTTAAACTGCATCGGCGTAGGCAATCGCCGCACAATATCCCCTAACGTGTGACACGAATTCACGTCAGATTCATAATGCAGTTGTCGCTGAGTGGTGGCGCACATTTTCATTTTCTCAGCCTGATCCGTTGGGCCGTTTGCATCGTCTTGCTTGAGACTACAACCTTCAGTCTGTGATCTTATATAACAACGGGCAATAACGTATGGTTGTCCGAAGAGGCGCTGAAGGATGCTAATTGCCTCGTTGTACCCCGACTCTGGCTCTAGTACTGCGCATCCCTTTATCGCGTCCAGTGACACCCCATCACAATACTGGATAAGATACGAGAGTCTGTTGGCAAGGTCATCCGTATAGCGATTAACGCTAGATATAAAACTTCGGATGAATCCCCAGTAGTCCATGGGGTTACCACTGAACTTCTTCAACTCCTTCTTGGGAAGCCCCAGACAAATACTGAGGGGGGGTTCCGAGCACATTTATTGATCCCGATTCTCTGTGATGTTCTGAGCGTATCACTAGGACTGGATCCGTCGGTTTAGTGCTGGGGGCTCGGTCTGGCAAGGAATTCACACACGACTGTACATCTAGTCGCTTGTCACAACCTTGCTCCATAGCACGGTAGTGGGGGTTAACGAGACTAGTTGAGGACTGAAGTAGTGAGCTCAGGAGTGGTTTCTCTGCCGGATGGTCTGATATTACACTGATTGCCTGTTCGTTCAACCTTTTTACGTCTTCTTCGTATTCATTTCGGCATTGTTCCATTTTATCCTTCAAGGCCAGTTGCAATTCTAGCTGCTGAATACTAATTCGGACCAATTTCAGTTCGCGTCCATCGGCAGATGTGCTCACTGAAACGCATTTTCTGGAAACTTCATTCTGTAATTCATTTACAGACATATTCCGTTCAGATTTTGGCTAACTGTAGAATCTGTCAGGATTCACGGCTATACGCAGTCTATCGGGGCGGTTGTAAATCTCTTGATTCAGGGCAGAACAAGACGGAATGTTGAAGGTTTACTCAGATAAAACTGTTTAGCCAAGTGAACTCTGTGCACGGAATTTAACTGTCAGCAAATATCAACCAATAACACGGTAGCGTAAACAGTTCAAATAGGCGGTAAAAAAAACCAGTTCAAGAGGAAGTTCGTAGTGTCGGTGCAGTGTTGATTACGTGTAATAATGTAAGAAATGTTCGACCAGTAATTAATGTAATCAATACAGGGGTATATATGTTTAGGACCTACAATACGATAGCTTGGCCAATGGGGTGTAGGTATATGGGTCAGTTAAGATTGGCATCGGGCACACAGCTGGTCGTGGACGAGTAGTCGAGCGGTAGCGTTGCTGCGCCGGGTACGATAGTTCTGTGGTTCGATCCCGCAGCTGTCGTCTTGCCGTCCAACTACCGGTTTCAGTTGGGCTGATCCGAACGCAACTTCCATTGATTCTGACCAGAATCAACAGAGACTATTTAATAACAAACAATGACGCTAATCTACTATTTACCCAATTAAGTACTACACCACAGATGGACCGTCTTAACAGGCTGATGATGAAGTAGCTGTCGCTCGCTACTCACCGATTATTGCACCCCGAACATGTAGAGAGCCAATTAGAATTCGGCATCGATTACACAAACGCCTAGTCGGGAGGTGGAGTCAACTGATACTTGAACAAGTTATCCGTACAGCAGATTTACAAAGACAGTGATTAGTTGAATTGAATCGCGAATAAGAAGGTAATACTTCAGATTAGTGGCAGTTGTGTGATACACCGTGGTACACAAATGACGCCGTATTTACCGAGTATGCCTGAAAGAGTGTTATGGAAAACACAACGTGGAAACCACAAACTCAACAATAGCCAACTTCCAACATCTGTCATCCAGACGGGACGTCTCTCCGATGACCCCGATGTAACACACACGAAGGCCAGGTTTGACATCAGACGTCACGTGTGTCAGCCTAGAATGATGTAGTTGGCGCTGAAAAGCTGTTGTGCTACGCGGCATGGCATGGATTGGTTGGATGACTAGATTTTACAGACTATACACACGTTTAACAAAGCGGATGTTTTGATGCCAGTGCTACCAGAATACGCACACATGATCAAGTTGATAAACACTCTATCGTACTCGGCTGATTTGCAGACGCGTAGCGATATGAACTGGCGCCACAACTATAATACGCACATCACTACATCTTATGGGTTAGTGCGTTAGTGAACTAACTGCAAACTAACTTCACGAAAAATTTTACGAAACGTGCTCTCCCAGTGTGGATTTTGTACCACCTCGGAATCAGTCGGTAACGCGTAGTCAGTAAGACAACGTTTCACAGTCGAGTGTGAGCGACGGATTGGTGTCCGTGGAAAGACTGGTTAACGTCAAACAGTTCAGTTGGCGTTCATGAATCAACCCGCCAATTCATCAAAGGTTGGAGACAGCCGTGAGGATACTTTTTTGAAACACCACTAAACAAGACGATACTGGAAAAATAAACAGGGCAATTTTCAAATGTAATTACGAGTAAAGACTTCGACTACACGGAACCAGTGAACAGAATAATGCGTGGTATCAAATAGACTCTAAACAATAAAACCAACGTGGTCCAAAACCAAAGTAAGAATCGGATTGAAAAGAGGACTAGAATAAAAGGTGAATTATGCATCGTAAATAACTTAACCACTACACCAATAAGACAAAAAGTTGAGGTGAGTTGACAAACAGTGAGTTGATCAACAGAGAAGAGAATCGTTTGGTAGGCTAACCAGAAGTGGGAGATGGCTGCAAGAGAGTGGCGAGGTTTAATGAGATGTAGTCTGGCAGATGTGATAATTTAGAATGAACTCATTGGCGAAAAATCTGGACTTCGGTTGGATTCGAACCAACAACAGAAACAACGTGCCCAAACCCTGTAAGCGTTATACCAGCTGAGCTACGAAGCCAGGCCGGAAGCTCAGAAATTTCACATTTGGACCTGGTTACCCACCCAAGCAACTGTGTCATATGGAATCCACCAAATGCTCCAAAGGGTCGACTTCCCAAGCAGGATTTCCCGATCAGTTCAAGCTGGAATCCACTGATGCCACTGATGAGCGTTGACATTGAAATAGTGAAATGTCTGAGCATCCGACGTGGCTTCTTAGCTCGGCTTGTAGAGCACTTGCGACGTTTGGGTATGTTGTTTCTGTTTGCTGGTTCGAGTCCAGCCGAAATAGCAAGTCTATCACTGAACCGTCCAAAACTAAAGTCCGTTTACAGCTGTTAGGAAAATAGCGCTGGTGCGATGAAACAACACTGAACAGAAAGTAGCAATTCACGAATAAACCGATAAAGACGTCGGATATAAGTAATAACCAAATGGTTTCGCGTAAATCGCCTAATACAAAAGAAGTTACTCGTCAGCAAATAGACTATGGTGTCGATTAAAGGAATATCCCGATTCAATAGTATGGATTGGGATATAGCACAAGAGAAGCAGAGGCGAACTATAATTGTACCTTATAATTGGAAATGCGGGATCAGTTATTGCTAGATCCTAAGCAATCACAGGGTTAAACAAGTCAACATTTCGCGATTGGACAAGCACTACAAACTACAGGAAATCGACATGATGTTAACAAACTATCGTAGCACATTGGAACGAATCAACACCTATACTGCTACAACGGTTAACGCTAACCGCGCCCGTTGTTAGCCTCCAGTATCATGTTCGAAGTGAACAAGGGTTTATGTGTAGCTACGCAAATAGCTATCCATAAAGCTCACACAATGTATTTCGGTTGAATGGACTATTATGTCAGAATTTGTTAAACTAGGTATGCACTCCACCAACTAACAACAGGAAACAGTCGGCTCTGTGGAGTTAATTGAATAGTGATCTGCCCAACGATCAACCGTTGTAGTCCATATTTCAAGGTACGGATCTATTATATGGTCTGCTGTAATCTCCTTTTGATCTCTGTGATAAGGCTGAGCAGAATAGATAAAAGATAAACGATTTCTTTACTTAACCAACTGCATAACACAGAAACGTGAAAACGCCTGGTGAACATCGATGAGACGCATGTGGTAGATAGGTTGAAACAAATATTCAACAAATGACGCTTGGTTTGTGTTAGGTTGTTTTCCAGGCTCTCTGAATAGCATGCAAGTGTTTTGTCACCATGCATGTTAGCTGCGTCAATGAAACTTCGTATAAGGTGACTTGATCGTTTTAGAAGCCTTGGTTTATAGTGCTGAATGAGGATTAAAGAGACGATGGTGACGAGACTCAAAGAATCAATTGTATACAGGTCAACCGTTTAAGGTATCACAGATCAAGTAGTATGGGTTTCACTGTTAGTTGACACGTTCGTTAATCCATCTTTTCAGCTCCTGATCGGATAGTAAACTTGACCCAGATTCATATGTTCAAGGATAACTGTGGGAACATCAAAAGACTCAAGGACAGCATCTCAACACCAGTAGCCGGACCAACGACTTGAACCAACTGTACCCGGTGACAACCGAAACAAAATGTTAGGTATGCTGCTTCGACGATACCCTTGTCATCCTGAAAGGCACCAAACTGGTAGAGGTTCATTGAGTTCTGAGCAGTTTCAGAACCGAGACACAGTTAACCAGAGGAGGACAGAACAAATGCTGATTATCATTTCTATATGTTGTCAGATGATCTAACATTAGCCATATAGAAATCAGTGTCCACCGGAAACCATACCAACTCAGTAAATTCTGAACTATTTTACAAATTACCTGCAGCATACGATCAAGGTTGCATCGTTTGACAACGAATGGTTGGAAAGAACCATCTTTGGTTCACCTAGTTTATTTTTACACTTTTAACTCGACGGAGTTATCAACTCCGGTCTTGACGGAATATATACCAAAAGTTTCCCCAACAAAGCTTCCATTTGTGATAGGAAATTTGTAAAATGTCAGGCGGACTACTCTTCATTATGTGGTGGACGGTCAGGCAGAAAGTGTGAGCATTCCAACTCTCGGTGGAATACCTCAACACAGGGGGAGGTACGTTCAAAAACCCACCACGAGTGGATGGAGGACGGCGTGGGCGGCCGGATGAGTCATCGCTCGACCGGATCGGACCAACGGGCGAGACGTGGCAGCCGAAATAGAATGGATGACCAAATTAAAGGCGTGATTATTCCAACACTCTCAGGAATATCTCGGCATGGCTGTGGAGTACGGTCAAAGCCCACAGTGGATGGACGGAGGACAGCCCGAGCGACCGGACAAGCCATCGCTCGAAGAAATCGGATCAACGGACGAGGACTAGCGGGCGGAAAACCCCCGGGTAGAAGGCGCAAATCACACACCTAAACCGGGTAGAAGTGCACACGACGTGTGAGCGGAAACCTGGGGGTGTTGTGGACTGGAATTGCGATTCAAAATAGCGAGCGCATGTGTGGCGTGGGAACTAGCGAGCTGGACAATATTGTGCTTTATTGAACGCCTTTTCGTTACAGTTAGTAGTTGTAATCATGTACGTTTTCATACTGTGTCCAAACTGTTGTTGAACTTTTTCTTCCATGGAAATTAGGGAACATCGATCATATCCTTAGCTTATAAGAGCTATCGTGACTGTTTGATTTGATCATCTCTTTACGACAGCGGTTTAGGGAGTATGCTAATAAATGTAATCATCCTATGCAAAACTGCTCTGTTGTACATCGTAACTATTCCACTTCAGGGAGTTCAAGTTTTTGTGTTGTCGTCAAGACAACGGGCCTCTTAAATTATTGGAGGACACCCAAATGGAGTACGCTGGTTAGCCCCGCCGACGATCACATCGTAGATGGTTTGCTATTAGCTATCAAGACTGAGTCCGCTCAATGAACTTGGTCATCTACATTCCTTGGGCAATTTTCTTAATGCGTACGTAAAAGAACGATATTTCATCCAGAAGATACTGGATATCAGGTTAGTCACAGAGATCAGATCACCAGTCTACTGTCTTCAATCGGTAAACAAAAGTTTAACTCCAACAGATCGTAAAGGCACTTTCCATCGGTAACTGGTTATCAGAAAAGTGTTATGTGATTGGTTGTCAATACAAACTTAGCGCCAATTGCTTTGCATACATAGGAACTTAGTGCGGAAATTACTGTGATCAGTCTGCGTACAAATCCTGCACACCACAAGATCTTCACTGTGGAATCGTATATGACAAACGATCAGCCAAGTAAGTTTTACGCATTTGTAGTCTTGAACTACTGTATTTTGCATCAACGCATCGCTGTTTTCTTCTGTGTGTCATGAGCAAACGTGAAAGAACTGAGTAACTGATAGGCAAGCAAACGAAACTATCTTCACTAGAAAAACCAAAGGTTTGATTTACAAATCAACGGCATACGACCAGTATGCGATATTTTCGATCGTAACCTGTATTCATGAAAGCATCAGGACACGGAATGAAACTGGAGAGCCTCACGCACATATGGTCGCCTCACCATAAGTCGAAAATAGGAATGACTTTATCATCATCATCCTCTGTTCGAATGAAGATGAAAAGAGAGCATACGCCCCCAGGTAAAAGCATTTTGATTATTCTCCGCAGTTGATTAGATTAAATGCTTAATTATGCAAGTTTAACACAGTGCAATGACAAAATAAACTAGGATGCTTGACTAGGTCATGCAAACACCATCAATATCATGACAACGAGACTGGTGGGGTCAACACCTCCTGCTAATAGACAGTCAATGCACAACGCTTAATTACCATAGTTTCTGGAAACACCAACGTCTTGGGGTTGCACTTGTGTAACAAGGCCTTGGACGGAGTGCCGGATCGACCACCAAACTTGTTGAGGTTAAATAATTTGTGATCTATTGTGCAGGTTTTCGACTCGGATATTTGGGAGCAAATCCCTGAGATAATCACTTTGAGAAATGATCCACTTTCCTCTATGGTGAGTTTTGGTCCACTCTACCAATTTCTGAAAGCAGCACACAAACAGCATCAATACTATGCTATCAAAAGCGGCTTTTTTGGGCATTACACCTACCCTTGTCTCAAATACGACCCGATCGATGGCCAACTTGCGCAGTTCAGTGTGTGACGCAACGGACCAAAAAACCACCAACAACTGGTAAACAGGTGACAGTTTTCCGGTCCTATGTCCGACCGATGCCTCTGTCTAGCTCTATCGCCTTCATATGTAATCGCACCAGTGTAAAGATGAACTGTCGGAGACACATTCTTCCACGTGCTCTTATTGTTAAAACCGGAGCAATATTTTGTCAAAATTTCTGTAACGAAAGACAACCGTATCAGCCGTATGCGTCGAAAGTTGTTATGTGATACTAATCGCGCTTATTACAATGTTGTCACTTTCAACCCTTGGATCATACGCCACTTTTTGGTCATTTTTCTCTCGAGAATGTCTGCCTACCATATCATCTACCATTTCACCCAAACTTGTAATGATGCATACAATGGGGAGGGGCGGACTGAAAGGTGCGACATAAGAAGGCGAGTTCCAAGTGGCTGGAATTACCGTTTAAGCAGTAATGACACTGCCAGGGTGCACACGTATACGTTTCAAAAACACTTTATGCACACCGCGTTCGTGTAAGAGTATATTCTGAACAGACAGTAATGCTGTCTCTCCCTTGTACGATGTGGACCCAGGTCACGAAATGTAGCAGGGGATCAACCAATCCTGTCATTTCTTCTCCAAATGTGGGGACGAAAGGGCAGTTCCCATTGTCTAAGGGGTTAGTCATCTCTTGTGTCTTTTCCCATGATACTATTCTGTGTTCGCTTTGATTCAAAACACTAATGTTTTGTATAGCAAACCAACAAACACATTTTAGAAAGGCGAACCTACAGTCGTACGTAACAGTGAGTCTGGGTAAGCTGCCACATTGTTCCATGTCTTTCAGTTTTGGTTGAAACTGATTATTGGCCTCTAGCCTCCACTGCCTTCATTGACCCTACTCTTGTGCAGAATGTTCATCAAGATTAGGGTCCAACGGTTAGACAAAAAGATTTCTAGTGACAAATTTGATTGAAGAAATGCTTTTCCTTCGGTTATCAAAATAACTGTTGGGAGCTCCAGTTTGTTTCCTACCACCAAGCAAATGGTTGTCAATTTTCCTTTTTTTTAAGTATCGTGAGTTCGCCCGGTTTAGGCGTTTTGTGACTTTTATGTGCCATGTCTGAAAGGCATCAGTCACTCATCAACAATGATCTCAGGGCTAAGGGAATACAACAATCACAAATGCTCCACTCGTTGGGCCCCCACATCTCCTTATTGTACACGTACACACAAATGATACATCGGCCTCAAGTATGTAACCAGTTGCGCAACATCAAGGTCCCTTCAACTTTCTCCAAACACACTTCTTCCATCTAGTTATGACCTGGCCATTATAATCCAGAGAGAGCATCCCAAGTGCTTACTAGTTATCGTGAACATATGGCATGGCAGAACTTGTAGAGTTTGTTGTCATTTTTAACCTACTCCGAAAATGACCTACTTATCATCACATAGTGTACAGAAGGTCATTCCATTCTGCTAGTTATACAAATAAATATCCACATTGCTGAATCTGTGGTAACGCACAGTGTTTGTTGTTAGCTAGTGAATAGACCGGCCACTGATGGCAGTCTGTGGTTGCTGTTGACTTCTGTGCCCAGAATTAAATTTCTAGAGAACTTTCGTATAGGTCTTATCAGTGCCATCATTAAAATCTCCATTATGTGCCAGTGAAGACGAAAAATGTTCTCAATACTGTATCAAGCAAAGAACCGAAGGTGCTGTTGACCTGATTATTTTCTGGTTTGATGTTATTTAATATATTCTCCGTGAGTGTGTGGACGTTCCGGTTTAGACACTGGTAGGCATGTGCTTAGATCATCTTTGATTCGAACATAACGATTTGAATCTGTCTGCGTAGTTGCCCCTCCGTTTGACCATTCGGGTAAAATTTTGTTCCATACATTAATGATCCAAATGTTAGTGAATACAACACCACTTTTGTGTGAACCGGAAACTTTGTGAATCGCGTTTACTCTGAATAAAACTTCACAAGATGTCGAAACCACGTGAACAACAGTATCTGGGTGAATGATGGACTTGTGATAGCTCTTATACCGCACTCCATCCATCCATCTCGAAACGGTGTCATCAAACAAACAGCTAAGTCTCGCTATACACTTTTGTTGGCTCAACAACCATTTGGAAGTTGATGTCAAAAGTTGTTGAGTCTGTTTGGCATATAACTTATGAATTCGCAGTAGTTTTTCAGATGTATCAGTTGTTCATTAATGAGTGATGCAAGTTCTGGTTTATCCGTTCCTCTGCAATCTGCAGTAGAGGCCCAGAGAGTTTTCTTATACTTCGCTGGATGTCCTTATTGCTCTCTAAAGGCTACCACACTTGTCAATAAAGACTTATTTTCATCGGACACATCATCTTCTGACTCATAACACTGTTGAAGATATTTGTTACTTGGAATCCCCAAGAGACTCAACGGAATAAGGAGCAAGTTTGTGAATATCTCCAGCTCTTCCTTTGATAATCTGTAATTCGTTCAGGCACCACAAAGTTCCGAGTATGTTATCGCCAGTAAAATGCTACTGTCAGTGTACGGATCCCACTGACCGGGAATGCAATGAATATTTGGCGAACTTTTTTAACCTCTGACTTACGGTCATTCTTACTACGTTTCTCGTGAGTATTATCTCTAATGACATCGGTAGCTAGTCTGCTCTATTTTGAGGCTTAACAGCATGAACTTCAATGTAAAACCACCCCCGTCATTAGCTCCTTCCAACTTCCCACACACCGGCGGCTTTAGTTCGGTTTGTCACATCAAATGAGTGGCTAGCAGGTTGGTTTAGTGGATCTGACAGTTGATGTCGCGATAAGGCTTGAAGACCAAATCCGTAACGCTAACTATCACGAATGGTTGACCCCTATGCGTTAATGCGTGGGCAATCACGTCCGGTCGTCGTGCCATCAGGTCACTGAAAGGGACGAACGCGGGCTTTTGACCCCCCTCGAGAGTGAATCAAATTGAACCCAAGTGGTCTTTCACTGTATAAACGTCCACGAGCAGCTGTAAAAGCCAAACGTGACTGATGGTGCTCTTAATTGGAACAAAGCTTGGGAACTTTATTTTAAGAAGCCGTGGAAACTGGGAACACTAGGGTGAACGTACACATTATCGTATCTAACAAGAGGACGGAAAGTGAACAAAAAACCGGAATGATAATTCCAGCGTCAAGCGTGTAACTGAGAGTCCCGGTAAAGTAATTAGTTGTGAAGTCTTTTTCAAGGTCCATGTGGCGATGGCTGTAATACACGAAATTAATACTGGCTTAGTGAAATTCAGTTGGCTTCTACGAAAAACGTAATCTATAGGATATGCATATAGTGAAATAAAGTTATTATCACGCATCCGTCACCCGGGCGTTAGATAGTCCGTTGAGGCCGCATTAGGAAGTAGACGGAATGTCACGTGTACTACAGCTGCACAGGCGCGTTACAGTGTCAGTCAATTGTCTCGCCATACCGCACGTGCACGGGTTGCGTCTGTTCTACAGACGGTCCGTCTGCCTATCAAGGTCAAAAAGACCACGCTTACGTGTAATTGGCTGGATGAAGGTCGTTGTATCAGCTCCAGCTGATAGTAGTGCAGACTGATCGTTGGCGTGTGTTACAGCTTTCGGACAGACGAAAACCATGCTGAAAGCTCGTCACATTTATATTGCCTGCCTTTATCAAAAGCAACAGAAATGGGAAACAAGACGTAAATTTTTTAGGTTCTTTATGCCATCTCCAAATCAGTAGAGAGATGAGCCGCGACGGTCAAAAATTGGTGATGTCAATCGAGAATGTGCATACATTAAACCATACGCGATATGTTGTTGGGATTTTATGAGCGGAACTTCCAGTCTTTTTGTGGTGTTGCAACGACTGACTGTCCGGTAGCTTCCCTAAAGGTCCTAGCCATAACCTTGTTTTCTAGTTGTCTTTTCTGGGCATGTTTTAATATTGCCTCCGCTATGGTAAGTTGTTTGAACACTAAAACGAACAACGAAAGTAAATCAGACAAACTGTCCATAAGAAATGGACTAAACAAGTGCATTACAACCTATGACGGTACAAAACGCATGCATTTAAACTTTGCTTCCCAATGAAATAACTCGCGCTATGAAACAGTTGAAACTGAACGCGGAGTTTGAGAAAAACTCCAACAAAAGTCTGTCTAGCTACTAATAAACAAACGCATAACCACTGATGAATAATAGGGGATTGTGTTTTTTTCATGTAAACTTAACACCATCCACAGCTGATCACAGATGTCGCGTTCCGATAGACTTTCTAGTAGGTCCCTGTTGAAATGAAGCACTAGACACGAGTATCGCTCTCATTAGACCTAGTCAGTAGTGCATATCCATTGCCACGACCACGCTTTCATGAGGCGACCGTAATGACAACTACCCCACTGACCTTACATCAGACACGATTAAATCATCATAGGTGAACGTTCAGCCACATTCGCTTGTGAGGAATACCCTGATTGTCCGATCGTCTCGTGAGGAGACACAGTAACTGTCCTGTTAACTCCAGTCGTTTCGTTATTGTAAATTTGGTACTGATGAGTCACTACGAACTGCTTGCATCTACCAGTTTTCGAGTTCTAAACGTTTTGTTCAAACTTCTGAAGGGAATGAACTGTTTTAAATTTTCAATCCTTTATTATCAGAGTCGACCATTTGGACACCGCCAAGGTTGTGATTGAGTAAAAACGAAGGAAATTACGCAGCAAATATCTACCTGACCGCGGGAATGCTTGGGCCAGTAAAGTACAAATTTGAAGTTTACGACAATGCGAATGTTACACAGAATAGACAATGATCATTTACTTTCTA
This sequence comes from Paragonimus heterotremus, assembly GCA_013368495.1. Taxonomy (NCBI): domain Eukaryota; kingdom Metazoa; phylum Platyhelminthes; class Trematoda; order Plagiorchiida; family Troglotrematidae; genus Paragonimus; species Paragonimus heterotremus. The sequence goes on along the minus strand of LUCH01009117.1, from coordinate 1,395 downwards.
GAACCACTTGCGACCTTAGGAATTTTATAACTGTCTGGAACCTGAAGATACTTTGAGAACAAAGAGGGTCCGACGGCACAAAACCCGCTATGAGGCAGTCAGCCTGGAGCAGAAAACGAAAGGTCAACAGTCTGGCATGCTGAAGGATGGCGTGATCAAAGAGGCAAACAGTCCTCAGAATTCGCTAATTTTTAATGCGGAAGACAAATGGGAACTATGCACTGACAAATTCTCAACCAGAAAACGAAAACTCTGACACGGAAGACGATGAGGACTCAACCGCTGTAATAACCGTTAGATACGAAACATACAGTACGAGCACATCTAACACATTCAAAAGAGATGTCAGAAGGACGCCGCCTCCATAGTCCTAAATGGGTGATGGATAAGTGCACTTTGGGAGAAGTCGGAAGATTCACCTGCCATTGCGCCTCCATTCCCAATGACGAGACTGTGACTTACAATTAACGAATTCACTCGTATCTCCCAGTCAACGGTTTTTCTGCATCCCATCACCTCCAGCGGTGTAACCACCACACAAGTAATGAGTTCGAATCCCGCTGTTTATCACTTGACTTCGTAGACCATGCCACCGTATACACTTAATTCCGTGCGACTGACCACGTCCCCAGCCGATTTTTATCTGATTTCCTTAGCTCTTTTATCATCTTTTGTTTCCACACAGAACATTTTCATCGTTGATATGCTCACTTTCCAGGAGAATGTCACCAGTTTGGTATATTCAGAAGTGACGATTTTTCCGTAATGTTTGCGACCCTCTGTAGTCCTTTTCGCATTTCCCAATCTTACAAACAGACACTTTTAGTGTTGATACTTTTGAAGCTTTCTATCTTACTACATATGACTTCCTGTTTCAGCTACAGCTGCATGTGACACGGCAACATCATTGTACCTAAAAGCGATGATCTTCCGACATCTCGTCATTCGGCAACGATGTCACTACATAGTGTCGTCACAAGGAGACTGGCCTTTGACGTGATGTGACGGCTTGCGCATCTCGATGACCTATTGGGCTAAACTGGACGGTTTGGCCACCACACCAACAGAGTCACTCACACCAGGCAGGCCAATAGATAGAGGTCTGACAAGCCAGTCTCCTGATCCGCCAGGTTGGGGGTTGGAAGAAGGCTGGTATCTTCTTCCGGAAAACGTATCGGTTCTGGTACACTGCCACCCATCCGCTGCCTTGCGGTATAGGCTTTTGAGCCAAAGGCTTTGGTTGAGAACCCTAATCGTTCTCCTGTCTAGGTCTGGACGCCCTGGCAGTATCTCAGCCCAAAAACAACCAAGAATAGCAACAACACCAGTAATTCCATACTGCATCGGCCGTTTCGCAGTACAAACCGGGTCGCCCTATCTGCTGTATACAGCAGA
>LUCH01009113.1:3425-16725 GCA_013368495.1 Paragonimus heterotremus | reverse complement strand
CTGACGTATACTGCCCATTTGTTGCGAGTGCGAACGGATGACGATGAGCGCATTTTGGACGAACGTGATTGGTCCACAGGATGCACAGGATTGACGGCATGGGGTTTGAGAGGAAACAGTGTCACAGGAAGGGGGATATACCAGATAGGGGAAACTAATCATGTTGCTGTAGAGTGCACGTCCACAGGTAACTCTCGGAAACAATTGTAACATGGTCTACAGTGGTCTACAACGTAGTCTACAACGTGGTCTACAACGTAGTCTACAATAACATGGTTAGTTTCCCCTATCTGGTATATCCCCCTTCCTGTGACACTGTTTCCTCTCAAACCCCATGCCGTCAATCCTGTGCACCCTGTGGACCAATCACGTGCGCCCAAAATGCGCTGATCGGCATTCGTTCACACTCGCAATAAATGCGCAGTATACGTCAGAAGGATGCCTTCTCTTGAGTCGAAAACATGAGCATAAACACTATTGATTTATCTGTATCATTTCAGGACCATTTTTGTAGTGTCGTCTCTCCGCGACAGTTCCTGTAATTCCACGTTGGACCAGAGAGTTCAATGGGATTTTGGAAGTTCCCGCTGTTGACCACGAGGCACCGGGGAAGACGTAAGTCTGTTCATCCGGCGTTGCGGCATTCACGGAGCTAGGCATGATGACCAGGAGACAACTGGACGAAACAACGTTCAACCAGTTGTTAGAAGAGCTCTGGGAATTTCTCCGTAATTGTGGCCGCAGTCGATTGCCGCCTTACTTCATCCCAACAGAACACGGAATTACCAGCAATACTTTCTTGGTTACCTTGGACATCCCGGAGAATCGAACGGATAACAACGTTTCTATTCACGGCAATGGTCGATTAATAATGTTTGCATCGTTTGCAACCATAAACCGCATAGACGCAATTCAACCTTGTTATTTTCCTCATTATTTCGGTCTATAGAACAGATTGGTATTCGCTTTCATTCTTGATTATTGCAAATTTTTCGTATATTCTTAATTCCAACTACCACGTCGTTGGTTGATGTGGTCTCCGCTGCATACACACCCACATGCGTCTAGGTGTACTTTTCTAAGCTTCCACTTGGTCTACATGGTTCACTGGAGGGCAGGGTTTGCGGTATGTCTGTGACTCCCTCTTTGCGGGTTTTCCTATAGAGGTTTGTCGTCACATGTGCCTTGGAGATTTCAGCGCTTCTGATTGGTCTATATAGTCCACTGGGGCACACACACCGCGTCCTATGCTTTTCAATAGGGATATTTTCATTGCCATGTTAAAGAATCCTACGCCTTTATAACGACCACGCATTCGTGTTCAGTAGGACAGGGCTATAACAACTCTGTTGAAGATAGTTGTGCATTTTGGAGCAACCACCTGGACTCCCATCGTACCGCTCAGTTCAGTTAAGCGACGGGATGCGGTATCCCTTCATACCCGGGAAAAATGTTCTTGAACGGCTTCATAATAAGCTCGATGGCCTTGAAGCGGAATTCTCCCATTGGGTGGGGTTTTTTCAGTAATTCAGCGACTGATATACGGGTTCGAGGCAGAGGCCCAAGGGTCCCGAATCCAGTCGGTTTTTATTGTTCAATGTCAAGCGGGCGTCTGTTGATCTGAAAGGCATTTGTGGAAAACAGGGTGCAGCACCGCTCTTGAAGATTACAGTAAATATCACAAAACAAGTTGAGATTACTCGCATAAAAGGTTCTTTAGAAAATGCGAGTCAAGTAATGATTTGAAGCGGTCTCTAGAGGCGCTACTGACGGCCTCAGCAGAAAGACTGTTCCGGAAGTTAACAACCCTATAGGAAAATAACTGCTGCCTGAGATAAGTCCGAGGACGAAGATTGAACAGTTTCCTGTTATGTCCTCGCCGATCGTCATCATTCGCTACAGTGAAGAACTGATCAGCGAGGCCTACTCTGAAGAGCTAGTGTGTGAAAATTAAATCACTGTGAAGCCGTCGAAATTGAAGTGGGTATAGGTCGAGAATTTAAAGTCGACACTCGTGCGCGACGTTTTTCAGGCCTGTGACTAGTTTGTTAGCCACGCGCTGAAAATGTCCAATGGTTAGAATATCTTTCTTCAGGCCGGTATAAACGACCTGATTAGCATACTCTAGCAGCGGCCTCATATAAACCCTGTACAGCGTTCGGAACGCTTTCTTCTCTATACGGGGAAAAGTGCGCTCAATCATCCTAAGAGAGGCGAACCTATTTTTCTTCGCCACCTCGTGGTGATGCGCAAAAGATAGGTTAGACGGCAACCAGATACCCAGAACTTTCTTCAGATCGATTTTCATGATATCTGTTGTGCCGAGTGCACTATTCATCACGAAAGCGTTGCCGGAATCTCCACCGAGTGAAATAGGTGCGCACTTACTGTCATTTAGTGGGAGACTCCAGTCGTCCGACCAACGCTTAATCGCGTCAAAATCAATCTGTAGTGCGCTGGGATCAGGGGCATTCCAAATTTCTAAGTCATCGGCATATAGAAGGGCATTGCTGGAAATATTGTCGGGAAGGCCACTGATATAGATCAGAAACAACAGTGGACCTAGCAATGACCGTTGAGTAACTCCCGCCGAAATGAAAAAGGGGGATGGAATTTTTTAATTCTAAACGTTCTGTTATCAAGGAAGGAAGCAATCCGACGAAAAACCTCTCCTTGAACACGATGGGCTTCCACTTTGTGAAAATCGGAAGTGGAATTTGCACAAGTTCAACGGGATTTCCCACTTCACTCCGGATGCAATCATCAACGAATGATTCGGTAACCGAAACAGTTGTGTACTACTGCGTTGAACGAAATAAATATGTCTTCGTTTAAACCTTGCGTTGTTTTTACAGTCCTACGGTTTAAGCACCGATGAGGCTGCCGCTGAAATGAGACTAAGTGAACCTTATAGTATGTGGCCCAGAAACCGCAAACCAAAGTCACTCCATTGAAAAATAAATGAAAAGCAATTTGTGGGTGGCCGTGAGGAAGGCCGCGGGTTCGTTCTCGTTTGTCTCAAAAAGGACCATTTTCCGCGGAGTTGAGCGCTTCACATGGTTTGCTCAGGCGTCCCGCAGTCCAAGCAGACGAAGTCGACGTCGAATTGGTGGTAGCTGGCACACGAATGATGGTATCAACGTGCTCGCCGACAGCACTGGACCCAATTGACGTTGTCCTTGTCCAGGTCCACTGGATCCTATTATTGGCAGCAAATCTGGCGAACGTCGTCGTCCACGGGTTTCAAAGCCATCTTGTTTAAAAGTGCCATTTCACCTTCGTTCCAAACTGTCTCGAGCCACCTTTTGCAAAACGCTTAATGCATATTGTTTCCAAGGGATCGCTTACAACCACAGTTTGTGGCAAACTGCCCTCGGTAACTCGACTTTCAAGTGCGGTCTTCACACGCCCTGTGAAAACATTGGAGACGCCAGCTTTTGAAATGGCAATTGTGCGACTTAGTTCATCCGACTGGCACACCACCTTGCCAGTTGATGGGATAAGTAGGTGCATACTAGTATGTACATCGTAACGGCTGTTACGGTTTGATGTTTGGTAAACGCTACAGGGAGGGATACTTGAATTAGCGATCAAACATTTCCTAGCCCGTTTTGGTTGTGGCTTCCCCGTTGGAACGGAGAAGCTGCCGTACCAGTTATCGAGTGGTCGAACATTTCTGTTCGGCTACTGGATTTCGAACGATTTCCTACCGCTTATTTGCACAGTCTCTCGTCCGTGGAGTGAACAGTGCAGTATAAGGTCCGGATGCTTTGATTGTAACTCGTTTATCTCACGAAGTGTAGCACATGCTTCTTATCTTTTCCCTCACCCGAACAACCCAACGTAACACCTATGTCCTGGCATACGTCCTCCGCATTTCTAATCCTATTAAAACGCGAATGTGCTAAAGGAATGGGTATCAGTTGAAACATCAGTGGGGACAGTATCGGTTAGCGCCCACCTACACTTCTTCGTTAATATTCCTTTTTGTTTGTCGATCACCTGGAAAACCGTCACCGTATGGCTGCATGGCATCAGCCACTGGTGAAACAAACAACAACCACGGCTAACCTTTCCCGTGACAACTACGTGAAACATTGGTTTTTTTGGTACATTGAACATTCCATACCCCTCTTTCATAAGCTACGTCTTCAATTTTACTACTATTATATTGCCTAATGAAGATACCTCTGGTATACTTCGATGACGGTTGTAGAAAAGACTACAGGTGTTCGTACCCCACAGGTAATTCAAACAATTTCATACGTTCTACGCCAGCCGCACACAGGCGATCAACATACATACTCCTAGAACGTTCAACAGTGTGTCTGAAAAACGCATACACTGTCGAAAGTTCACACACTACACTTTTAATATGCCTATTCTCGTTCTCCACTTTATTGGTTGTATAGTTACCATAGAGAATAGTCCTTTTCAACAAATGAGATGCCCATCCAGATTTACAGACTAGCCACGTTTTGCTGAGGTGCTCAAAAGCTTCCTTACTTACAGACTTCACGGCTTGCAGTGACCTGTTAAACTGCGATACGTTTCCACCGAAAGCCCTATTACGCGTCCATTGGTAGATGCGGTTTCTCTGCAACGCATTCAAACTTATCAGGTGACGAAAGCGCCGAAGGACACCATCCATTAAGTGTTACCGGCAAAATACTGTGGCACACTTTGGGCACACCTCACGGAGGGCCCGCCACTGTGCTGATGAACGGTCAATGACAAAGGTTCGAACGACTGACACGCATGGCAACATCTTCACTATACGTTCTAAAACTATTCGGTAACTGGCCCTCGTTGCGTTAATCATCAATGCGCAAAAGTACATCACGCCTACACCAGTTACATCTACCGACGTAGCGTACCACAGTATGAAGCCACCATAATTAAGTTTGTGCGTGGCGTCAGCTACGATTACGTCGCTATACTTGGGACGAAGTCGCAACAAGCCTCTGGGGACGAAGAACGTAAACCGCGAAAATTTATTCCTTATCAAAAAACAACACTGCCCCTCAACTTTCAAAAAAATAACGCAACCTAACGAGCTCATTACAAGGATCCAGCTTACCTTGTTTCCTACGTAGGTTGCTTAAGTCGTTCGAATTCATCGTTATCCCCAGTCTGTTTCTAACGTATATCTTTATTTCTCGCGTACTTTTGAAACTTTCCATCATTTCTAGGGCATGTTGTTCTTCGGCTACCGGCAGACACCTATTGCTGGGGTATATGTCGGCCCGCCCAACTTGGAAGTCGTGTGTGTTCCAAGTTTGTCTTCTCGATACGATATGCACCACAGCGATAGTGCATTACCCACGAGGCCTTGCAAAAGTAATCCGCGAATACGAAGCGTAATATAATTACACCATAAAAATTTATTACCGTTTGCCAGCTACAGTCCTACGTGTACAATGTACGCATTTATACACTATACTGTCGTACGAACAGCTTGGTTGCACTTCTAATCCCCGGTGTTTCTTGGCACTTGCCGCCGTTTGAGAACTGTTTTTAACGGAACTACTGCAAGTTTCCCGTTGAAAATTGACAATGTCCTCCATGTATTCTCCAAAGTTGAAGTAGTTCTCCTTGAATATTTTCCGGAATAGTTCTTCGTTGTTCACCGCCATGATGATTCGCTGTACGGAAGTGACTTACATTTAATGGACCACTTAAACACAACCTAGGTGCTATGAAGTTCGGTTCTATGAAATACACGGTTTTTCTTATATCAATTGGGAAATTCATTTATACCATTTTACTGCCGCTTTCCCAAACGACTGCTTCATCGAAGTTTACAACTTATTTATGTAGGAAAGAATACCGACTCTCTTCATCGATCCAGTTAGTGATACACGGGTTCGAGGCAGAGGCTCAAGGTTCCTGGATCCAGTAGGTTTTACCTGCTCAGCGTTAAGCGGTCTTCTGTTGATGTGACAGGTCGTCACTGAAAATGACGTATAGCAACGCTTTTGGGTATTACAGTAAATACCAGAAACAGAGTCAGGTTACTTGCATAATGAAGTTTTTTCGAGAACGTGAGTCAAGTGACGTTTTAAAACGATGGTTCAAAGCACTGGTAACGACATTAGGGGTGTAGCGATTATAATAAATGATATTTTTGACAGTCGCATTCACATGCACAATTTTCGCGATTTTGGCTTCTTACCTACTTCTGCTTTGGTCAATTTATTCAGTTTGTAATATCCGTTGCGGGGCTACAATCACAACTCGCTCCGTGCCCCGCCAGCTTGACATCTTTCTCTGTACGCTCTACTTTCCAGGGTCGATGAAAATACACGAGGGTCAACGCTCTGAGTCCTTGCTTTTCATTGTCGATTTGTTTTCGATAGCGACTATAGACTGGGGAATAACCCGTTGGGCCAGTAAAACAGGAGGAAGAATTCCAAAGGTTAATAACCCTGTAGGAAAAGAACTGTTACTTAAGGAATTTCCGTGGATGAAACCTGAAAAGCTACCTGTTACGTCCTCACCGACCAGCATTCTCCGCTATCATGAAGAACTGTTTAACGAGATCCACTCTAAACAGGACGTGTCTAAGAATTATATCACCGCGGAGTCGTCCAAATTCAAGTGCTTATAGATCAAGAATTTCAAGCCGGGACTTGTACGCGACCTTTCTTAGGCCCGTGGCTAATTTGATAACCGCGTGCTGGAGACGCTCGACAGCTAATATATCTTTCTTTAGGCCGGTATACGCCACCTGGTTAGCATACTCGTGGATCGGTCTGATATAAACTCCGTGAAGCATTTGAAACGCTCTCTTGTCTATGCTGCTTCTAGATGAACATATGATGGTGCGCTGAAAGAAAGGGGACAGTTAACTCTGTTTACTCCGGGGTCGAGACGTCCACTGAAGAGGCTAACACAATCAGTGACTCCTGCCTTCTGGCAATGAAAAATGAACAATCATCTGACCATATAAAATGTCATTCATATGCATATATATGTGTATACATACAAAAGTACGAATATAATTATTATCACAGAAATCGACGCATTTACTTCTTCCTCTTCTATGTGAATGTACGAACTATTACACCGGAAAATTAATCATTATATTACGTTGACCGGAAAGCGCTTTCTGGTATAAATCAATTTGCCAACCGATTTATCCATCAACCAATCAAAAAATTCGACCGTTCAAACTGATTTTTCCCGGGTATGAAAAGCTACCGCTCCCTCAACGACGACGGGAGAGCATTTCCTTCCGTACACGAATTAATGAAAAATTCCAGTGATATACAGTGACCCGAAGTGTTAGTAAAATGGAAAATAATAACAATAATAATTGATAAACATAGATTATATATGTATGTGTATATACATATGTGTACACACGTATGTGTATTCAAATATGTGCCTGTCAACATATGTGCTTTTACATCTATACCACACATCCCTATGCAAATAAACGTTTTTTATATGTATACATTCATATATGTATTCATATATGAAATTGTTTGATTTCATAGAAAAATTTCTTTTAGTTCAAAATATATATTTATAATTTGCGTATACATATACATTATATATAAAGAAATGAATATATACACGGGGACTCACTTGTGCGTGTATCACTTATATAGGCAGGCGATTTCTTTAATTCAGAATCTTTTGGTACATCCATATATACAACGACGTGAATCTCTCCATCCCGATGTAGGAAGGCAAATTGCCCAATGAGAAAATTGCGTTTCAAGGTCAATCGGGGGTATTATCAACCATTGCCAATTTAAATTTTTGCGGGTACGAAGAGAAAAATGCTCCCTACGACGGCGGAAAAAGTTGGATTAAATTTCGAAATACCCGCATAAAACACAAATTCACTTCAGATCACAGGACTTGATGTAAGTAGCCGTTTGATGTTTAGTTCTTTTCACCAATGAGCTCGGATGATCCAACCATGCTGCAATAAATGGGGAAGAAAAACTTCCCTTCAACAGTGTTTTGGAATCTTCGGTAATATGTGGAACACAGTATATTGCTGAATGAGCAGCCACAATATCATTGTTCAAGTCCTCATCAGTACTGTGCAGGCGATCTCTTTGGTGTCATAGGTTGGATAATGTAGGAAAGCGGTATTGGAATCACCATCAGCAATCATACTACACTCAGGTTAATAGACAGAATGAAATCAAATGCTGTTACTACTATTGCGATGCCAGTTCCGCGGTTCCTACACCCAAGGTTTTCTCAACCTTATGTTAACGCGGATCGGAAGTCACAGTGAGAAGACGGTGAGTCGGCGAACAAACTATTTATTTTTTTACTCACCGTTCACAAGCGGGCTTCAACCGAACGATTAAGAACGTTAGGGAACTGAACGCGAGAGAACCTTCAGCACAACCGCCCGGCAGCCGCCAGAAAGGACGAATGTCGACGGAAATTCCAGTCGACCTTCAGAATTCAAACAAGCGTCGTACTGGTTGAGCGGCATTCCCAACGGTAGTAGCTAAAACGTTGTGAATGTAGCCTACAGTAGAAGAGATGGCGCGGATTCATTACAGGGCTAAAAGTAAAACTTCGATGCCTACGGCAACACACTAACTTGGATGCTAGTGGTTCTTATTAACTTTACATTCACGAGGTAATTTGAACTGGGGCGTTAGTACTGGCAAGGCAACTCTCCCATTGCAGGGAGTTTAGAATTTTGTGGAAGTCGAAGTTGATCTCACTACACTACCATATCTTCATCAAACTCCTGGATGACAGGACATAAATGACTTTCTGGTGGTGACAAAAGTTCAGCTGAAAGACAATTACCCAATAAAGGACACTTATGCAAATCACCCGCAACTGGTAATAAGAAAAGGTGAGAAGCACAAAAATGTGGACAAAGGATAGGGAGAGGGTTGTCATCGAGTTAAATAGATTCTGGTCACTTTATCGTCATTCCGTATCCGGAAAGAGTGCCAACCAACAAGCATGAAGCTTGCGCCTAAAGTCGATAACCGTGTTGGCCAGCACCACCTTGGACGTGCTGCGTGTATTTTGTGGCTATTGAATTTGCTGAAATTTTGTAACATGTTGCAGTTCCCAAAATCTTACAATTCTGTTTCCTGAAGATTTTTCGTTCAACCAACTAAAGACGTAAGCAAGGAATTTGCGGCGGTTCAATGGCATAGGGATCAATGGAAAAGTAACGCAGACTCGTATTCTACGTTCTTTCGGGATATTGAAGGTGAAATGTAATGAAAATTGATGTCCTAGGCGTGGAACCACATCCTTTTATTTGAATTTGGACGTAATTAAGCGGGAAGGCGTGGTTATACTTTCCACAATCGAACTGTTGCTGAAACTAAAGCTTTTATAAAAATACAAACATCAGGAATGCCCATAGACCTACTTCAACGAAAGACAATACACAAAAACTGGGCAAGTATGTCGTGTTTTACCGGTTATATTCGCCAAGCTTTACCATTCGTTGGTACGGCTATTATTAACTTTTCCATGAAATAAGGTGTACGCTGGAATAAATACTTGTAGAGAGACATTGATGGACACTCCCAGTTGGAAAGATTATGGCAGTTATAACGGCAGTTGTGTAGTTCGCCCGTATTGTACTTCAAGGCCGAAACGAGTTGAAAACGGCTATTCAAACGCGAAAAGAAATTGTTCATACTTTCTGTAAATTATTAAAATGTGTATTACGAGACAAACATATAGATGTTATCGAATATAATAGGTGCGTTGCAATGAGATAAATCAGCCATATCTGAAAATTGTCCATATTTGCACGTTTGTCGCAAAAAATGTGCTGCCAGTTTTTTTCACCAAAAGCCTCGTTTCGGCTTTCCTGATCGGCTGTACGTTCTGAAAATGCTTTCATCGGAAATTTCGTGATAAAATACGTATTCCCATTTTGCAGAAACATTCAATTTCGCGTAGTTTTGGAGATGTAATTGAATTTGTAATTTCCGACCAAGTTGCGTTTGCATTGTATCTTACACGAAATATCACAATGTAGTGATCAAGATGAGTAACTGAACAGGTTAGGTAAATGCGAGTATAACTCACTAAGCTAGCAGTGATAACAGGATAAACGAATGAGACAAAAATAGTTACAAAGTTCCAACAAGTTATGTAATCAAAAGGGTTTGACTCACAGAAAAGTGTTCGCAAGTGTTCGAGATGACCACCACGATATTCCAAATTACCAGTATCCGGAAGTGGGTGATATCACAGAGTTGCCATGGACTGCTGAAGTGCGATCCGGGATGAGACGATGTTCGGGGTACAACGGAGCTAAAAATTTGGATGGTAGATCCGTGTAGTATCGTCAAACGACTGTACAACGAAGAGAAGAGCAGCCCGACGTGCACAAAATTTGTATTGTATTGCAAGGTCACGTGTATCAATTTGAACAACATGTACAGATGATACAAAGATTATTGTACAGGAATGAAACATCGTTTGCAAACAAAAATAAGGAAATCTCTACAACAGTAATTCCTAATTAAAGGTATATCGCCATGGTCGTAGGTTAATTATTCACTCAAATTGTAAGTTCAACCTAGTTCCGTTAGAGCACTTCCGGTGGAAAAGGGTTTACGTAATCAGCTCGCTTTTTCTACCTTCATTATGGTGTAAGCATGGGTAACAATCCCACCCGATCATTAACAGCGTGCGAAGTTTCCTGTTCATTGCTTACTGACTATGCTTGAATGCAGCTTGTCATGTGTACATGTGTCAATGCTTACTTTTCTGAGTGATGATGATCCACTTTGTTGCTGGCTAGTTATCAAACGAAAACATTGATTCCCACTTCTACCATTTCAGCAACAACCGTTCCACCTTCATATAATGTACGCTTATGATTTCGATGAATGTTAGTCTGTGTTTTCGCCTGCTGCATAACTCACCGATGACTGCCAGTAGGTTATCTGATTTTTGGCCAGAACTGAAGGAGACCATTATAACTTATCCCCAACGGTCTAAATACATGTTCATTCTGATTTCTCCTATGTTCCCCTCATCAACTTCTATCATAGTTCGAGAGAACTGGACGGAGCGGCAATTAGCGTGAACGCATACTACATATATAGGCATTAAGCATAGCTCAAGTGAACTTAACGGAGCAGCGAATAAGGTCAATACATGCGGTATAATCACACGTTCCCCACAGGTTAAGTGAACTGGACGGATAAGCCACTAGTGTGAGCACGTGCTACATACTTAGGCGTTGAAAATAGATTAGGTGAACTGGACTGGACAGCCACTGATGTGAATGCAAAACATTCCAGATACTACGTAAGCTGTGGCCGGCTTTAATTGATCAGCTTCAAAACAACTTTCTTGTTTGCACATTTGGAGACCAGAATCTAGTTCTGAAAAATGCGAAACAGTTGCAGGAAGTTACATTTCGACTGCAGTTACTATGACAGCCACATCATCACACACACCCTAACCACCAGGATTGCAGCACCTTATTCTAAACATGAAGTGCAAACACTTTGAAGAAGTTGCCTTCCTCGGGCAGTGTACTCGTCCGGCGCTGAGATGTCACTAACATCAGGCCACACTGATGATCGTTGGTCTGACAGCTGTGGAGCCCTTGGGATGGCACACCGGGATCTTCAAGGAGGCATATGGGCAGATGTGTGCGATGATGGGGCTGTCGTAATAACTGCGGTGGGCTGAACATCTGAATGTGGTGCTGTGGATTCCGTCGGAAGGTAATTTCTTTCAACTGTTCTGCATTTTTCAAAACTGGGTTTAGGTCACGAGTCGTGCAAACAACTATCGGCGGAAATGTAAACTGTGTAAGCAACGTTATTCTGTTCGAAAAGATTCCATATTTGGAAACACCCGTTTCGTGTTAGAGGAAGTCTTCACAATTTTGCTGCGCTGGGCGATCAAGCACAGCATAATATTCACAGCGTTCTTGTGGTCTGCCTTGGGAACGAACGAAATACAGTCAACTTATTATTCCCTACTCGGAGACATGTTCGAGTAAGCCGATTACATTATTCAGTACTTCCCCTTTCAGCCAACCACCATAACAATCACGGAAGAATGGAAAGCCCACAGAGCTTTGGATGAAGTGGCTCATTACGAGCAATGGACGACTAATCATTAAAAAATTTCGTGGGTCCTGAGAACAGCATGGAACACTCGAAAACCATCGAAATTCTTTGATCCTTTGCTAAGAAACACTCATGGAATTTCTGAACCAAACGGAAAGCAGTTTCAGTCATACCTCCAAGAAATCTGTTGCCGAAAACGAAATCCTAGAAACATGATGAGCAAACTGCTGTCCAACAGGTCTCATACGAAAATGTTAATTTTATAATATAATTCGACATTATTGCACGCCTTCGTTATTCCGATTCCTCTGCCTTGAGCTGAGAATGGTAGCTGCTCCATCCGGTTGACTTAAGCAGTGATCACCGCCCAAGTATGTAGTATGCGCTCATAGTAGAAACTACTCCGTGCAGTTGACTTAAGCTATGAGCAAGGCCTAATTATGCCGCACTGATTCACCTTAATAGTTGCTCCGTTTATGCCAAACTGTGCTCCACGCTAAGACACATATAAATGCTCCGTCCATCTGTCCTACCTTACTATTTAAGCCAAGCACGTAGGTGAACGAGTGAAGTAACAGGGTACGAAAAAGTGGGGATAGAATCTTGAATTATGTATCTGATGAGTTTGCATAAATCTACAAACATCCGCCACTTTTACCCAGCACATAATATAGTCTTCGGTTCCATGTGTTGTGGATGTCCTTCCAGATGATTGAAACCGTCATCATCACGCCACGAATCGCATCTGTTATCTGCAGGACATCTGTATAGGCATATATGAAGGAGCTTACTTTCTGCCATTATATAAACAGGATAGTCGCTACAGGTGATGTTGATTCGCGCTTTCTTCGGCCCGTGTGCAAGCGGCACACTGTCAGCGGACCGGTCTAGGTCAACATTCGTTATGGGTGGTGTGCGGGACTTGCACTCCATTATCACTGGGGGAGTGCAAACAAAGGCTGAAGTAGATGGAACTGACAAAACTAAGGATTCGAAACCTGCACTTACCAGGCGACCGAGATTGAAACTGCTTGCCACATAATGGACATTCATTTATATCCGCCATTTTGATACATTTGGATTGAAAAATAAGCTGACTGGCATCACAGCAATAGCTGTCTATCTGTACAGGGTCGCCGCAGTGTCCACATGGCAGTCCTGTTATAGCATTTTCACCCACCTCGGTTGCATACCACTTGTAGCTAAGCCCATCGGGAGGTCGTATAAGGGTAGGCTAGTATTAG
>LUCH01009112.1:2581-16471 GCA_013368495.1 Paragonimus heterotremus | reverse complement strand
TTTGTTTGAGGCTACCTTTTCTAACCCCCTTCTTCTTGATACGGAAGACATCCGTGCCGCCACTATGAAAATAGTTCTGCTGTATGCCCATAGGATTGTGTCTTACTACCAAAGCACTCCTACGCGGTCAGTAGTGCGACATACAATCCTATGAGTGTAACTGCTTTTCGTCTGACTGCTCCGCTTTGGCCTGTCTGATAAGGTTGCACCTGGAAGGACCGGAGTCCTAGTCAGCATAGCCCGCCGGATCAAAACAGTGCGCAAGCCTGACCACCTCGTCAAGGTAGCAGTATAGGCCTACAACGTACCGTGCGCGCACATACAAACACAGTCTGAACATGGAGGTTTGATAAAGACGGTATTGAAAACTAGTGCTGTCACGTGCTCGTGGTGCTCGATGTGTCCACGACAGCCCAATCTGACCAATCTTCTTGAATGAGCTATCCACATAAATCGGAGACGCACCAGTATGTTTTATACGGAGCACACAACAAAACATGGCAACCTGAACTCGAACTACATGACTCGATACCAAGGCCAAGATAGTGAGCTGGAATAAACGATTTAGAATGTTTACTATGCAGTGTGGTAACGTCAGGTTAAGGTTTGATTAACAACACCACGACTTGTTTCCAGTGCCACATAAAGACGTACGAACTCAGGCTAGTCTTTGTACAAGGTGCATTTCATGCACAAATGATCCGAAAACTACGTTCCGGTTAAGGTGCAACTCGGTCTCCGACACATTTAAAACCGTTTCCTTCAAAGGTTTGAACAAAGCAGTCAGAACACGAAAACCGGTAGACGCAAGACTTTCGTAATGACTCATCAGTGCCAAATTTACAATAAGATGAAATTATCTCTTTATATCGAACAGTTGGGGTGGATAATCGATTGGTGGGTTAGGAAATACAACTCCGTTTAGGGAAAGGTCAGGTGCCTGCACAACTGTTTCTGAACACGTAAGGCTGGCTTCAGTCGATTGATTGCAACCGTCTTAGCAAACCACAAGAATCGGATTCTGAACGAACAAGCTCAGTCGTAAATGTTACCAATGATCAGGACGTCTTGCGAATGCGGGCAGTGGTTACTTGTGTTTCAACAACGCTGCCATTCTTCGATGATACGAAGTCTTGCATCTATTTAGCCAAACGGTACTACTCTAGAGATCACGCAACTGTCGGTGTCGTCTACGTAACTTTCCTTGTAGTTACACATATAATTCGGTAGACAAGATATGAGGTGGCAGCTACAGGTTGTTCTTCTTTGACTGAAGGCACAGGCAGCTTCCAGATGTAATAAAATTGGACTGGAGCGGATTCCTCATGGGAGAAAGTTCAACCAATTGATGCTCGCGCACAAGTTGCTACGGATGGAATTATAGTCAAGCTGGCGCCAACCAATCAAAGATGGCGATCAGCTGCTGTTGAATACGTATATTAACATTTCGTTTACTCTCATCAGTCGCAAACGTAAAACATGCAAGTTATATATGACAGACAATTAGAGATAGACAGGGTATGGACACGCATACAATCACTCCACGAGTTATGTCATCACCACCACGGCAACCCTATAGGTTGATGAGAGTAAACGAAATGTTAACATATCGCAACATATCTTCTTTCTGCGCTGATGAAGTTATTGAAGGGAACCCAGTGTTTCAAGAATACATATATGTTTCAAACAACCGAGTTGCCAGATGCAATGTTGTGGAACAACACAGCAACATGTAACGTGCGGTCGAAACCAACAGCCGCGCGAAGATTGGATTTGAATTGCGTGACAGAGCGTGCTACTGTGTTGTTGACGCCATTTTAGCTTCCGTTTGTGTAGGTCGTGTGCATGGCTTACTGGGCCTTTGGTTCACGCCTGTTTGCATTGTTTCCTTTTACAGGACTGTTGGTGGAACTCCTACTTCGGAAGAACGCTGTCCCACGGTGTCGCCACGTCGCTCCAAAGTTGATGCACAAGTGTAACGGATAACCAGAGCAAAAACACTGTTTTTACTCTGATTCCCCGTTACACTCAATAAATTGAGATTATTTAGTGCCACTCAGATTCATGCTGATTTTCCCCGATTGGGCAGCACAGTACGGGACGGTGGCTCTGAGCAAATACACAAAGTTCGGCTGCGTTAATGTTCGGTTAATCGAATTCATTAGTCTGTGTTGTCTGATGCATACTTTAATCGCTTTGAAAGGGTAATTTTATATGAACCTTCTTACCTCCTACAGTGACCACCTGTTCGGACGGCAGTTTAAGTCTATTATGCCTTTTTACGAACCTTTTTGGATAACCATTAGAGTGCAGTATAGACGAGACCAAGTCCAACTCCTCCACAAGACTGTCCTGTGTATCTTGTTCGTGTGAACAGTGTATGCATTAATACGCGTTTGTGATGGACCAGTGTGAAACTTGGATATATTTGTTAACGGACATTTGATGTCGATCGTGAACCACGCCATAAAAACACTGAAACGATGGATCCGAGTAATGTGATATCATGTGGACAAATATGAGTATAGTATAACGACGTGTAGACCTGAGTGGGTTGAAACATGAGTGAGTGCACGCCCCACACATTCCAACGAGATCCGTTCGCGCAGACAAGCTACAGGTTAATAACCGTTCATCCTCTCGACAAGGTGCACCAGCCACAGACACACAAACCATGTCAATCGATGACACAGGCTGGCTCAACTGATTAGATTAGGTCACGAGAGAGTTGAAATTTTATAGCTATGGTGAAATACAAGAATATGAAGGCAAAGGAGATTGACCCACTAGTGAAGGTCTGGACAGTAAAAGAAAAAGCCGGCTTGAACAAAACGCCACCCTGTTAATTTATTCGCTTTACATTATTTGTGAAGTCGAATACATACCGCAGGTATTGCTGCTCCAGTCCATCACAACGAAAATAACAGCTAATTCTACCACAGTATGCTGCTTGCGTCAGTGACTGACTGGATAAAATGTCTGTAAACCGATGGACAGAAATCAATACCAAATGAACGAAACCCTATAGTGTATGCATTGGCTATTTGGGGAGGAAGCAGGAAAAATTAACGTTGGATGGGAGTCGTTCAGAGTTGTAAGTAGCTACCCAGTAATTCGTTCAAACCCTCCTAATATGTAAAAAGAAAAGCAGCGTGCGCGCAAAGGAAGTTCGTGTAGAGGCTGTGGGCGTCATGGCCACCAACAAGTCACTTTACTGACCAGGAACATTCATTAGTATAAACATATTTCTAACAGTGATTACTACTTAGCACTATATCTTTACCTTATTTCCTGAATCTAAAAGCGTGATGAGGAATTACCTCAGTTGACAAAACGGAACTTTTACATGACAAAGGACATTTTTCGGAAATTAGAAGGAAGGCACAGTGTTCACTATTTATGCCTGGACTACATTCAGTACATCTGAATGCACGGTCAAGTACCCGCTTCCTGGATAACCTTATCATAAGCGTATTAATTCAACGCGTAAGAACAACTCAATAGTGATTTGTTTTCGTTCAAAAATCGTATCTCGTGAGTATGTGCCAATTTGACGTCAATCCCGCGGCATCAACACTCTAGAACTGGTAGCGCAAACCTTATCGATCGATATCTCGAACTGTCTGTTGGTCATAACGAACATTAGCATCCGGAACTGTCAGTTGTCAAGCCCACACGACCAGAGCATTGAGTGCGCGCACCACAGTAATTTGTGATCGTGGCCACCCATTGTAATTTTAGTGACGAACAGGGAACTCAGAATCTGATCACGCAAGTTGTACAGTCTCTAGTCAACATCCCATTAGAACAGATGGTAGATATACAACATATGATCGGCTGTGGGTGACTGACACCAGTGTTATAACATATGAAACAGAGAAGATACGGAGTAACAAGAAGTTGGCAGTGAGACCAGATTTCAGGAACACTGTTAACAACAGCATGGTCATTACTGACTATGAGTTGCTGTTGCAGGAGAAGGCGTTTGCAACCAAAATTGCCCTTACTTTCCATTGATTAAAAAATAAGTTCACTGAGCGACCGAGTGACTAACCGCATTGGTAGTGTACCGACATCTTAGTTTTCGACCGTGCAGGAAACTGATAAACATCCGCAAACCGATCGATGTCCACGATGTAGTCTCTCGAGTAACTGTACGTCAACGTTTTTTACCAAAGAAGCTATGACAATATAACGTGAGTAATGTGCGTACACTAATGAGGTCGGAGAAACAGTACAACAAAGAACAGTGAATAACACTAATCAAACTCACTTGGAAAAGGATTCGACGGGTTAGCAATTCACCCAGAATGCAGCCAACACTCCATTGATCAATCGCCGTGGTGTAATGAGCAGTGCCAAGAAGGAGTTCCGGAGAACGATAAAACTGTGTTACGACTTCAACTGTCAACGAACCATCCGGCTCGCCTGAGTCCGAAAACGAAGCGGAACGAGCTAAACCAAAATCACATATCTATAAAATGAAAAGATAGAATCAGTGATTAGTATTGAAAAAAGTGACTCCATCAGAACACCTTCATCGCAATGTTTCGTACTTCAGTCATACTTCCCGCATATTCCATCAAGCATTTCACTGCATTAAACATCGAGATTAACGGGGCAAAAAACAGAGCTTAAACAAAAAAGTCAGCGTGGACTACTTCCATTAAAAATGTGGGTTGATTCGCGTCCACATTATGTCACTTAGCTTGTTTGGGTTTCATGCAACAAACCATCACAAATTACAAGCAACCTGGATAACGTCCCGAAAAATAACTCAGTAAGCGCCACACAACTTTAAAGTTCGAAGTTATTTTGCAAGACTGCTCAGGTTACGTAAATTTTGTCGCTGGTGGTGACTTCATGAAGAGTGATGTAATCAGTCGGCGTAAACAGCAGTGGCAGCATATGAAACGAAATCGAATCTTAAACCGACAAAGTCGGTCAGCAATGCATCGTCATTCGCTTTGATGACATGTTGCACATGGTGTATATGTTTCCAATAGTCGCTTCTGGTCCATAGTCTCCCTGGCGTTGAGAGCTGCCCTTCGGTTAACGTGCGTATGAGTCGCACAATGCTACTCACAAACGAAGGTGCATGTTGAACAACATTTCTAAGACAATGCAGAAACTCAGAACAGAAGAAAAGAGCCGTCTTTACCTATTCGACCAAGGATGTTTGGGTTCAACCGAACAAATTAGATGGCATGATAGGCGGATATTTGATGATGTCATGCCAGTACTTTGAGGATGTAATTAGGTGATATTTCAAGTTGAACATCATCTACAATTAGTCGCAGCTATCGCACTCTGAAAGACTTTCCAGTGAGCCCATTTCGAAAAGAAGCACTAGACTCGGGTTTCGCTCTCAATAGAGTTCGTCAATAATGCATATCCTGGCCACGGCCTAGAATCTGGCCACGCCTTCATGAGGCAACCGTGTTGAGCACTGCGCCACTCACCTCACATTAGGCACGACGGAATCATTATATGTGAACGTCTCGATAGGAGACACAGTAACTATCCTGCTAACTACAATCGATAACCGGCACAGTGGTCAACACGGCTACCTCGTGAAAGTATGGTCGGCTGTGGTAAGGATATGCATTACTGACCGGCTCTAATGAGAACGAAACTCGAATTTAGTGCTTCTCTTCGAAAGAAGCTGGCTGCAAAATCTACCTGAATATAAAGGCTGTGATCAAATGTGAATGATGTTCAACTTTAAATTAACCAAATGCTCGACTACATATGAGTAAACTTAGATAGTTGTAATGACTGGTCATCCAATATGTCGGGTACTTTTTACTGACGCCACAACCGACTAGTGTGAGATGCAAAGTAAACAAATTGACCTGATAAAGATAAATGAAAAATAACAGTAGATAAGTCACTGTATATAGCGCTTGTCTCTATGGGTAGAGCATCACGAACCTGTGAACTTCAGAGTGAAGGCGGTAGCGGTGATCTGCGTCTAATGTGGCAAATATTGCCGCTATTTTGAGTTATCCAAGAGGTACGCAGAACAATGGAACGAGGTGGCGAAGACAGCAACAAAACCACCTTGCCATTACTGACGAGTAGTTGGAGACTTGGTTAACTTAAACCGAATAGCATTCATTATTAAACATCGCGTGGGATGCAGACATCTTGACGCCGATGACGAATGTTGTAAAGTATATCCCACTACTCTCCAACAGTTAAGCTTTAAAAGGGAGATGTCATCACTTTCATGAGTATCACAGCGATATCAATCACACGTCTGTCACAACCGCCTTCGAGGAAAATAGGCGCAAATATTCAAGCACCATCACATGTTAAGCAATCTCAAACCGACTGCTTGCAGTCATCTTTTCTACAAAGGAATCTCAGTGTTTTGGCTTGTTAAGTATACGCGTACAGATAAAATATGCCCATGGAGCGCACACGTTCGCACGATTCATCAGTCGTCACAGATGAATGGACCCGTAGTCCAGAAGTTGCTTAGGTTTGATTGAACTGGCTCTCCCGATAACTGGACAGATGATCCTTAAACGGTTTATGCTTGCATGTTTGTTGTATAGTTTACCGTTTGACCATACAGTAGTTCCTGATTGGTAATCCACTATGCCCTCACACACACACACGTGTCCCAGCCTACAGTATATAACGTCTTGTACCAGCTGACTACATACTACCACTATGGTAATTATACAACACAGAAATATGCCAGTCTCTAGTGTGTAAAATTTTAATCTAGAGCGAGAATTTGTGTGAACCTACCCTCAATGCTCATAAAACTGAATACCGTTTCTGTAGCGTCCGAACCTCCTTGTCGAATACTATCGACATAAACGAGGTTTTAAAAGATGCGCATGAGGAGTTAGCGTGAAACTTCTACAAGATAGTAAGCAGACTAGCATAAAGTGTATGGATGACAGCTAACATGTCGCCTCATCGAAGGTATGCAGACCGTGCTGTTTTGCACGAAATGCGACGCATGTACGCACGTATTTTAGAGGACAAAACCGCACATATCTTCACCTTATCAATAGTGGTGTGTCCGTCTGAGAAGTAAGAGCGTACTACCTAACTGGGTATCATCGTTTCTGTATGATGATGCACCGAAACATCCGCACAATCCAGTATGATATTAGTTGGATCCATCTCCATTTTCGCCCAGTTAATCCAATGCCTTTATATCGTATGAAATCTAAATAGTAGGCAACAGGGACGTTGACCATCTACAGTCTCCCAGTCAATCCCGTTCACATTCTCTGTTCTAAAGGTAGCCCTGTGCATAGTCAATTCATCCAATTCACGTAGTTAGTTTCCTTTTAAGGATTTCCGTTTTTTGGATGTCACACTGTATGGTTGGAAGCAAGCACAACAGAGATAACCGACGTCTGCAGAACGATATGTTTCAAAAACCACTCAGTATGACTACGGCTTCCTTCGGACACCCAAGTCGATTCAACTGCCGATATGTGCTTGGCCTTCACGATGGTAAATAGTTGGCAACTTCATTCAGAAAAGATCGACCAAGCAGAGATACGTAAAAACATCGCATCATCTATGACCCCGGAACGTGTCAAAAAACGGTTTGGAATAAGAATAGATCCAATTCTGGCGTCCGTCATTAGTATACCTCAGCAAATAACGCTTGAGCGACAACAAATGATAAAGCCAAGGACTGTTATGTTAACCAAAAGATATTAGACACTTTGTTACAGAACTGATCTAAGATCTAAGTAATTTTCCCCAATTAATGTTATCGTTAAAGGTAACATACAAATCAGCCACTGAGACGGTGGACTGAGAGTATTCTTTTACCTCTACGCTTCAAATTCCAAGATTACACCTCGTGTTCACGTTTACTCATCCTCACCTCCACTACTCCGAATGACCGGTAAAACTAGCAAACATACAATACGACAAGTCTCCAAGATCTGAAGATATTTTCCTCAACAACAGTTTTGTCCGCTGATTAACTTCTTAGGATTACGAGCCTCTCCGGAATCAACTTATCGTCACTCTTAGGCACGACAAATCTACACATGGAAATAATAAATATTATAGGACGTTTACATAAAACATTAGACTGGTTGCAATTGGCCGATATCAGTGATATAACGAAAATAGGGGTGAAATGTGAGCAACAAAAAGCATAAGACGAAAATAATAAAAGAGCGAGAAAAGCACTTCTTCTTCAGACTCACAACAGCAGCATAATTAGACAGGACCTTACCTCATGCCTACCAGAATCGTCAACCAATCGAGTGAGTTAAGCTTTTGGTCATCTATAAGTTGAATGCAAGCACAGACCTTTATCGCGGCTTTTGTAGTGAAACTGTGGACTTAGCTGGGGCAGGATAGAAGCGAAATCGACTAAATGACGCCCGTAAACTGTGGAAGATGTGTAGCAATGTTTGCATAAGACTAAAGACCAGGGTAAGATCGTCAGCAGGCCCTAATTTAACGAGAATTCGCCCAATAAGGCATCTTTATTGTCCGACTCACACATGCTCACGCCACTAAAGTGTTGGCGTTTAGAAAGAAATTTCCAGTCCACAACACAGAGGCTTCCATTTAAACGTTATGTGCACTTATGTCTGATTCCGTGCCTGTGTGTGGCTAGCCTGATCTTCTGCTGCCTTGGCGTGCTGATCAGGCTCATGTGCTGCTTCGATCTGGAGGGCTATGTTGACTCGGAAATCGGTCCTCGAAGGTTCAACCATGTCAGATTTGCCAGTCAGGAACAACCATGTAAGACAGTTGCATTCGTTCTGGATGATGCCGATGTGTTGCATATTGTTTCGACTTGACGGCTGTTCTTGCCTGGTCTTGTTTCGTGTGTGTGGCATGTTTGTCCCTGCAATAATATTGGTTTTATGTGCTGACAAAAGGTGTGTAGCTCTCGAGCCTGTACGCAGCTACTGCAATTCGGTCGTTGCTGGTGGTCGATGTTGCTGTGACTGTATGTTTATGTGCGTGTCACTCGCTGCCTTGCGGTACAGGCTTTTGAGCCGAATATTTTAATTGAGGGCTCCAATCGTTCTCCTGTCTAGATCTGGGCATCCTGGCAGTATTTAAAACACACATAAATCATGATTACACAACATAAACCGAATACCGTACTGAATCGGCTGTCGCGCAAAATAAATTGGATCGCCCTATACGCCATTAGGGGCAGGGTGGATAGACGAAAATATACTACTGCCGAATTCTCCGTCATCCCTAACGACCCTTCAAATAATGCCATTCCAGCAGGAATCCTAGAGCAGACCATGCTCATCCAAGTTACAGTAACGCGAAAGCCAACCTGAGACACGCCCGGAGAGGCAAGGCGCTTACTGTTGAGACATGGAATGTGCGCACCCTGCTGGATCGATGCATCACCACGGGATGGCCGGAATGTCGAATCGCATTGGTCACTATAAGACTGAGGCGCTATGTTATCAACAAATCAGCCTTGAAGACCAAGTTAAGCTCCGAGAAGCAGATGTTGGGTACACCATCTACTGGATATCCTATCCAGAAGAAGGTGCTCGGGAGCATGGTGTCTGTTTCTGTTGTGACCCGCTGGTCAGCGATAACGAGAAATGTCTAGCGCAGGACTATACAAATCACAGACATAGCACGGAGCGTAACAGTACTCGAAAACCCCAGAAGAACACAGAAGACCTTGACCTTCAGTCGAGAATATATTTGCTGTCAAACCAAAGGTAACATAGCAGACCAGCGTCTGCATATAGTCTTTGGACAGTCTTGAAGAATCCCACCTGAACTGATGCATTAAAAGTGGGATGAGCCAATCAGAGACGTAGGAGGAACGTACGCCAAAACTAAGCTGTGGCACGTTGTGGCGCGAAAAGATAGAATCCGAAATCACAACTTATTTTTCGAAGATATTTCGAAAAATAAATCATTCTTGAGGATAATAGACTTTCCCCAACGGCTTCGCAGTCGCCCATCGCGTCAATCCTTTGATGAGGAGCGAACCGCACGGCATCACCTCTCGAATCCTGTCCATGCACTTGCGACTCGGTCGAGGTAAGTATGCCACGTTTCTTCGTGTTTATGGTCCAATTATCTGTCACACTGAGAACCAGTTCTACGATCAGCAGTCCGCCACAATCAGGCCGGTGCCGGTGAGCGAACAACTGTTTATTCAGGATGACATGAATGCTCGAATTGGACGCGACTTTGTAGCCTAGCCGGGGGTCTTCGGACCTTAGGGTATTGGTTCAGCCAACGAGAACGGTGAGCATATGCAACTCGCGAGTTAGTTATTCCAAACACCTGATTCCAGTTGGGTGCGGATGACATCACAACATGGACTCATCCACGAAACGGTCGTCTTCATCTGTTTGATTACGTGATTCTGTGGCAACACAACATTCGTGAAGTGCGTATCACGCGAATGATGTGCGGCGCTGAATGTAGTACCGATTACAGGCTGATCAGGACCAAATTATTTACCCATGTATGCAAAATGCTTCATGGAGATCATTCTGACAACAGCAGAAAGTGGATGTCAAATGGTTGGAGAACTATGAAATGATAACTGTCTTCCAAAGTGCCATTGCCACTTATCTGCAAGGCGTTCCTGTATCCGCCACCTCTAAGGGTATGTGGCAACAGCTGAAAAGACAGATCAGAGCAGCAGCCACCAAGACGATCGATGTAGAACGCAAGAAACGGCCAGACTGATTCGACGGCAACATTTCAGCTATCTCCAGCTTGGTACACGAGAAGAATGCGGCGTTTGACACATCCACAATGGTCCCGGACAATTAAGGAGAGAGCGACATTCCGGATTATTCACCGGCAACTGACCGAGCGTGTTCGCGAAATCAAGGACAACTGGTGGACGTAGTAAGGCGAGCGGATGCAGGGATATGCCGATCGTAGATAACACAAATCCTGCGATACGCTTAAGGCGATTTTCGGTCCATCCGTTCAGTTTGCCGAAGCACGGATTGACATGGATAAAGGCTGTTCGTACACCCAGCCAGAGAATATCATGAAAATATGGCCTACCAAACCGTCCTGCTACCGTTGATTGGGTGGTTATGAACAGCCTGTCTTAACAGGCCATCACATCTTTACTTGCTATCGCCCCGGATTTTCCGAAATGACAAAGAGCAATTAGACACAGGCGAAATGAAAAGACTGCAGACGAGGATGGATTACCAGGTGAAATACTGAGGAATGGCGGACCGGCGTTGGAACATGCTTTGCTCTAGCTGGTTCACTCCATCTGGAAAGAAAGAATACCACAAGAGTTCAAGAATGCTCTCATCGTACCTTTGTTTGAAGGTAAGCATAGCGAGCAATTTGCCGACAGCTATTGGGGCATTAACCTACCGAGCTGCGCTGACAAAGTGCTTCCAAGAATCCTCCTGAACCGACTGAATGCGAACGTATTGCAGGTCAGTGTTCCCGAGGAGCAGTGTGGATTCCAGACGAGTCGCCGTAAGATCTATTTGGTGTTCGCTGCTCGACAGATTTAGGAAAAGTGCCAGGAACTCAACCAGTCTGTGTATGCCCTCTCCGTGGACATAACCGAGGTCTTTGGTTCCGTGACCCGCGAGGTGCTGAGGATGGTGCTTCGTAAGTTTTGTATGTCCAGATAAATCCGTCAGTTTGAGTAGAATATTGCATGAAGGCGAAGGCACAATTATGTGGGTCAACCTCCGATGATTTTAACAGTCATTGGCATTGTGCCTTAGCATCAACTCTATTTATTTTGTGTTTGTCTGTCATGCTAACAGCTGTTTTTCAGGGCTTGGCAGAGAACGGCGTTGAGATTGAGTACCGGACGGATGGACGCCTACTGACTATGTGACGTTTCGGCGCCCCAAGTCGGGTACAAACCTCAACAATGCGCATGGTTCTGTTCACACACGGAAGTCGAACTACACCGACTGACCACGAATTTCGTGACCGCCGCATCGAAGTTGGATTGGACATCAACACCGGTAAAACACTTTCTTGCTTTCAGCCTTCTTCAAGCAGAAGTGCTGTTCAAGCACCCGCGCTGGAAATTGGAATCGATGGGGATGTTGTCAACAGCTGCGCAGTCTTTTGCTACTTGAGTAGTAATTTGTCCACAGATTTGTCCGCAGACCGCGAATTACGAGCTCGTGCGGCGAAGGTGAGTGCTACTTCCGGACGTCTTGAAAGACATGCCTAGAAGAACCAGATCTTGAAGATGACCACTAAGTTGTGTCTACCATTCAATGGTGCTTTCTATACTGCTGGACACTATACCATCGGAACGCGCGCTACCCAAGCCGTTTCCATTTGTATTGTCTAAGACGCATCTCGGTGGTCCGATACAGTTCCGGACACTGAGGAACTGTGGCGTGCAGACATGGACGGCATGGAAGCCTTGCTGATGCTCAGTCAGCTTCGTTGGCTAGGATGGGGGACGAACGAAATCCTAAACTACTGAACGGGCAAATTAAAGTAAATAAGCGGAATCCTGGTGGTCAGATACTGAGATACCAGACAAGTCTTTCCCGTCCTAACACTGATTTCAAATGTTGGGAAGACTTACTATTGAACCGGACTGTCTGGAGAAATACAATCCGAACGGGCGTCCGCGAGTTCAATGAACAATTATCGCGCGGCCAAGAACAGAAACGGGTGGTACACAAGGGAACCATCGGTGTAACAGGTTGTGCTGACATGACCATATGGCGTTATGATGTGTGCAGCCGCGAAAGCGCTGACTGTTTGGGGTAAGTAGGTCATCAACGTAATCATAGTACACCGCTGGCCAAGACACAATGAGTACGTTAGGCTCAAGCAGGTCATATCCGATAGATATACTCATTTTATATCCATTTTTTCTTGTTCACATTAACGAATGATTGCCGTAGCCTGGCAACTTATTCGCTCCTCTATCCAGAAACCTGGGTGTCTGCGGCCTTCTGCCCTCCCTTTTCCTAAGCGTTGTTGGTGTACTGTATACTGGATGTTTTGTCCGTTTCCTTTTAACCTAACATGACATTTTGTTTTCCCCCCATATTCTTTTTATAGTGCACTAGCACGTACTCGTATTGTGAACTATTTCTTGCACAACACATTCGATATTTTTCTTTCTAGTTTATATCTTACCATTGGAGTCTCTCGAGAAAGAAAAACATTCAGTTTCGAGCTAACCTATCAATTGGCTAACCAGCACTGGCCGATTGCACACGAATACATCACTCACACACCTCCTGGTCTTATTCCTATAGGTTTACACTGGATACGTGATATGTGAGTAGAGCGACAAGGGGTGCGGCGTAAGCCACTTGTGATGATGCCTAAGTCCAGGCCTCGTTTGGCTTCGGTTACTGTGACAAGTTACTCTGTACCGGAAGTCGCCAATCGTGTGGCTACGCCCTCTGCTGTGGAGCCTTGCTTCTTATTACTCGCCCGTTGGCCACATTTCGTTGATGAATGACAAGCTCGGTCACCCGAGTTGTCAGAAATCTATTCGCTATGGGCTTTGACCATATCCTACTACCACGTCGAGATATTTCATTAAATGTTGGACTAATCGTGTCACCGATCTGGACATCTGGCACCCTCCTCTTCGCAAGGGAGTACCAGATAAATAAGTCAATCTACTCAAATCACTGTATGCTCACTCTGCAGGCAGGGTAACAGTTTACGGACATCTGTCTCGAGCATCCATCACTTCTAGTGGTGTTCGTCAGGGATGTCCGATTTCCCCTTCCTGTTCAATTTTGTCATGGACGACATTCTGGAGGGGGCGCCTCGCGAATCTAGTGGGCGATTCTAGTTGGAGTTGACCTTCTTCCTGAAGCTAAACTGACCGATCTGGAGTATGCGGACGACATTGTTTTACTTAGCCACTTTACCGAAAACATGCAGACGAAGTTGAACAGGCTG
>LUCH01009111.1:0-11464 GCA_013368495.1 Paragonimus heterotremus | reverse complement strand
ACTGCAAACGTAACATTTTCCAAAAAAGTTCAATTATATCTCCCAAACCACGCAAAAGTGGGTGTTTCTGCGGGATGGGGACATGTATTCCACCACGAAAGTTCCGACAAAAGCATTTTCAAAAGGTAAAATCGATTAGGACAGCCAACATGGTGCTTTTATCGAAAAAATGGCGACACGTTTCTCCCAATACAAGTGCAAAGATGAACCATTTTTGCGTAAAGCTGATTTTTTTGATTGCAACACTACCGCTATACTCGACAAAATCTGTATATTTGTCCCACAATGTGCATTTTAATATTTCATGAAAAATGTGAAAAATCTTTCTTCGTTCCTAAGTGGCCGTTTCCTACTCTTCTCGGGCTTAAATCACCATACCTTCTAGCCCCACATTTGTGCACGTGTCTTTCTCGATTATCACAGTTGCAGTGTGATGTGCATGAAGTATAATGACATGGGTGGAGTATGTCAAACTTCTGCGTAGAGTCGGCGGGAAAATTTTCTGCTGCGTTGTCGTTTTGTTATTGGTTGTTCGGTGCGTTCCTTCTGTATCGCCGGTGGCTGACCAACCCTGAAAACTCTCGAGAGTGAATTGGGTAGTTTTGTCTAGTGCTGTACGATAGGTAGCCGGGAGTTGTCTCTCCACGCACCGTGCTTGAATAGTCTGTAAGTGATAAACACAGTGAATTACCTGCACGACTGGCGGAAATGAATATCTCACCGTTTCAAAGCATCCGGTCGACTAAATATTTCCATAACCAACGACTTTCATAGACCCTGCGATTTGAACGTGTCTGCCTTCGATTTTCTCTCTTTTTGCGTTCCTGTCTAAATTTAGTAGACTCAAGAAAGAAGATGGTTAGCATACAGATAAAATTGTTCCACGACAACGCCGTTATGATTACGGACATTGCAACGCATGGGGAAAAGAGCAAAGGCATGAAAGTCAACAAGTTTTTTGTACGTGTGTATGTTACGACAGAAAACATCACTTCCGAAGGCAAGAAATATTAACGTTCTCTGCAAAACGCACTGGTGTGCGAAACCCCCTACCTAGCTGATTATGCCTAGAGGTAGCAGGGTTTGAGGTGGGGGTCGTCGGAAAGCTCTTTGCTGGCACTACAGGGCGAGGTGTGCCCTGGGAAATGTTACGGAGGGTTCTCTCTGACGGTGTCGGAGGAATGTGTTAGATTTTGAGAGAGCTCTTTTGACGAAGATGCTTAATCTCACGATTAGTTGATTGCGGGGTGGTCATGGCTGCCAAGTTGATGCCATTGTCAGCCGAAGTGCTGAGGATATGGGAGTTTGAAGAAGCGTCCCCGACAGTGTTTTTGGTACCTAAGACACGTCGTATATCACTTGTAAACTTACAAATATAGTCCAGGTGCTTACCTCTCTTTGGGGGAATGCCTTTCGGATGAAGCGTTTAGAGAACAGATTAACAGTTTGTGATCGGTATAAGCCGTAAAGGCTCTATGTTCTGCCGAGTGCCGGAAGTGGCCGATGCCTAAATAGATTGTCGGTAATTCTCTACCAAACGTGCCGTAGCAGGATTCCGTGGGTTGTATGCGTTTCGAGAAGAAAGCTAAAGGTTGCCACCGCTTACCAACGACCCGGGGGAACACGTTACAAACAGCTTTGTCCGCAGCGTTGGCTACGATTGACAATGGTGCGTTCCAACCAGAATGAGCAAGGAGAGCTAAGCTAACGGCCGCGCCCTAGAGCTCACGAACGCAGTGCGTGCAGCCTCGGCAGACTGCAGTTTGTGTTCACTTCCGCGGGGAAGATCCGTTATTGTCTGCATTATATGCGCACAACAAAGTGTGAAACGTCAGTGGTAGTTAACCAGACCGCTAAAACGACGAAGTTGCTCAAAAGAATTTGGCTCAGGGTATTCTCGAGTGGCTTTCACCTTTTCCGTGAGTGCGGCGATTCCGTTTTCTGAGATCTTGTGACCCAGAAATTCTATTGTGACCTTGCCTAGTTTGCACTTGGTGGAATTTATCGTGAAATCGTGTCGGGTCAAACGTTCCAGCAGGGTACGAAGATGCGCAAGATGTCCTTCCCATGAAGTGCTAGTAACTAAAATATCATCTAGATAAGGGTAAACAAAGTCCAGACCGCGAGTCACCTCATGAATAAAGCGTTGAAAAGTCTGAGCTGCTTTGCTCAAACCAAATGGCGTTCGAAGAAACTCGAAAAGGCCGAAAGGAGTTATTACTGCGGTTTTGGGGATATCGTCTTTGGCTACCGGAATTTGATGATAGGCTCGTACTAAATCTATTTTGCTGAATATGGTTTTTCCATGTAAGCAAGTAGTTAAATCCTGTATGTGCGGGATTGGGTATTTGCCAGGGACGGTTGCTTTGTTGAGCCCGCGGTAATCACCGCATGGGTGCCAACCACCTGACATTTCAGGGACCATATGCAGCGATGATACCCATGGACTTTTTCAAGGGCGTATCATCCCGAATTATAGCATGTGCTCGAACTCTGCCCTGGTGAGTTTTAGTTTGTTGGGAACCAACCGACAAGGCCGTGCGGAGACGGAAGATCCTCTGGTTGGGATGTGATGGGTGACATTGGAGGTCACTGTTGGAATATCGCTCAGTGTGCGAAGGAGCTATGGGAACTCAGTGAAGAGATCCACGAATTGTCTAGGAGTGGCGGAATGGGCATATATGAGTGTTATAGCTGTAACTGTTGCGTGCGTGCCGGGTATGCTTAGCTTAGTGCTGGAATCGATTAACAGACGACGTCTGGTGTCGATTCTATCATCCTACAGAAAGACCTTGGCATTCTTTTCAATTGGCCTCGAGTGAACCGACTGGAATTTAGTGCTAGTAAATGAAAAGTTATGCACATTCGCGCTTATAGGAAAACCAATTATTACCTCGAAGAACATCCGCTTCAGACGGTTCTTATTAAGAAAGACCTAGGATGCACTGTTTCACACACTTTCTCGAGCTCTGCGAAGGCCGGAACAAATGCAAAATGGCCAACAACATCCTGGCCTTATTGAAACGTCTCTGGCCAGCTCAACCCTAATTGTTTCCAGCTTCTTTATAGCAGTTTCATTCGACCGTATCTGTAGAATGACACTGCAATCGGGCCACCGCATCTCCAAAATGACAAGTTGTTCCTGGAGACGGTACAACGACAGGCCACTAAGGCAGCCCGGGGCCGGAAAACTAAACCATGTGAGGAAAGGTTGAAATCTTTCAACATGTACACCCTAGAGTACCGACGGCTTTGAGGTGACTTGGTGTCAACCATTGTGATTTTGCAGTCCCCGGAACATCCTTGCCGCCTGATGCTCAACAAGGGGAGTAGCTTGACACTTAGGGGCCACCCTCTAAAACTAGAGATCCAACACAGGAGACTTGAATGCGGACATAGCTTTTTCTCATTGCGCGTTTGCAAGGCCTGGAATTCTCTACCAGGCCAAGTTATTTCTGCCAGCTCTGTAGCAATTTTCAAGGCTCGCGTTGATCAACATTTATTGCATTTGTTCAGATACTGCACTTCGTTTCCCCATTTCAGCCCGTAGCTGAAGACCTTGAGATTCTACGCATCGAGATGTGGAAACGTCAAAAGCTCCAGCTTCCTACTTCCGTTTACAACCCATCGAACCCATGAGGTTGAGAGCTCGAAACATCTGCATCCAGGCAGTTCGTCCGTTTCTATATCATCCGTTTTCCCTTAACCCCAAAGCCAATCATTTAAGATGAGGTGCTGAACAGTATTCTCTGAATACCTTGGTAATCACGTGGGGTTGGAAGTGATTTGTCCGCCACTACCTACTAACCGAGGTAGCTCCGCTCTAGCTTCATGACAGACAAGGTTTCCAGTTTTCCATACACCGCTACTCCTACCGTGGCCGTTTTTATTTCACTGGCCTTCTCAGACGTCTTGAAGCTACACTCAAAGTCGACTCGAGTTCGTTCAGTGTGGGTGGCAAACAGCGGGATAGGTGGGGGCGAAGACGAGATGAAAATTCCTCGGAAGAGGCACCCCCACAGATGAATGGCCTTTCGAAGGAAGCGAATGGGGTATGAGTAGGCCAGCACACGTGAAATTGTGTCAATATATGTATGTCTGGCACTCCTATCGTTCTAACCATTCATGCGACGGGCAAATCGACCAAAGATTTGACACCTCCGATTCATCAATACTGCTGAATCTCATGCGTATCATCGTTGTGGTATCATGGACAAAAGCGGCAAACGTTAACGTTATCGAATGCGATGAATGATGAGGGCGACACGTTAGGCAAAGAAGTGGTGACAATGAACAAATATCGAACTAGATAGTAGTCGACGAGGCGATATCGCTAAACGATGACGGAAATTACTAATTTCGGTGCTTATAGCACAGAAAGTCAATAGTAACAAAACCAAAATGACAAAACTGAAATCTCACTCGAAGTTTGATCGGTTTGCGTTGCGCTCATCGGACCTCTTAATGATCCTTTGTTTGTTTCCAGAATTCCAGTGTGACCATGTCAGCCGAATTTTGCCAACTGCTGGATGGAATATTCTGGCGGCCGCCAAGGCCGATCTACCGCAAATAATCCCAGCGGCTGACAACAAAACGAGCAGTAGTACCCCAAGAAACAGTAATACACAGGCATTGACTGTCGCGTGTGTTTTCAGTGGGCTTCGAATTCCCCCAGATGATGGTGTCTCATGCAGAAGGGGAACACCGCGGTGGCTGCAGAGGGCTCGACTTTAAGATATGTTGTATGTTTCAGTTTGTGTTTGAGGACAAGGTGATTGCCAGTCACACACCGATGCCTTGACTCTCCTGAATTATCGGAAGAAACCATGTCACCGAGAGTCGACGGCTGTGACTTACGTGTATTCCTGGTTGGCCTGTAGACTTGTACTGGGGTTTGTAACGCTGAAAATTAGTACTCGCCTAACCTGTTCTTATACTCCGGCCTGGCAGTTATGGTTGAAGAAAGACTCCACCGAGAGGGTTATGCTGGCCAGGGCATTTGTCCTTCCGGACACAACCACATCAGGTGGGCCGAAGGGCGCAATCAAAGGGAAAGAGGTCGCACTCATCAGGCTGCGTGTTGCAAAAATTATGGCATATAGGTGTATTGGTAAAGAGACACAATCCCGTTGGTATACATCGGGAATATTTCTATACAGGCCATACTGCTGTATTTCGAATCAGGAAGAAGTGGGTTAGAAGGTGGCTCTCGGACAACAAGATGTTTCGATCGTCAGACGGGTGACTTCCATCGCTGACGTATTATCCGATAGGGTTGAAAACTTTGACATCATCCAAAAACCTGGTGTGGGTTAAAACACATCCAGTGCGTGCAGCAGTTATCAGCATCAGATAGTACTGTCTTATTCGGAAACTAGAAAACCCCACCGTCGAGTTAGTCAGAATGTTCAGTCCTCTGTTCCTGTTAGGCTCCCAAAGAAAATCTATCTTCCGTTGCACCTCAGATCACATTTACAATTCAAAGCCCCCGGGTGTGTTGCTGAAGTCAGCCCTCTTTTGCAACTTAAACGATCGAGGAGCTTCAGAAGTTACTGTTGCCCTAATGGATCGGTCAACTCAGTTTCACGTTCTTCCTCATCTGTTGCTAATTACAAACTCTTCAAACTAAGACAACCAGTGAACATTGGCGCTTTCAGCGCTCACACTTTTCTAGAAACGGATCAGCAAGCTGCCCTAGTGAACACTCTGTGGAGTCTGGAACTGAATGTGTGGCGCCCCCGAGACTCACCTTCATGATAATAACATCTCCTTCATTTGAATCCACCTTTAGATAGTGCCATGGACCAGCAGTTCTCTCTCACGGTCTCTAGTGACGATGAAGCCGGATCTAGCGGTCAGGCTGAAATAAGGATTGCAATGAGATCTGAGGTGGGACAGAACCTGCTCGACTGGATCTCAGTGAATGTTCGGTTAGGTTTCGGCAGACTGCAGTCAAAGTCGGTCGAGACAAACCAGAACGACGCGGTTTGTTTGCCCTATCAACATGTGCTCTGACGGACGATAGTTTGGGTGATTTCAAGAACACCCTTTTCAACGTCTTCTTCGATCCCCTGAGACAAACTAAGCATTCGGACATTGGTGTACTTGCTTGCAATATGAATTCAGCACTCAATCATTTTACTCCAGGGTAAAAGTGTTTGGGTAGTATGTTTGACATCCAGGTGTGATGCGCTGGTAATGGTGATCGCCCGTTACAACTGTACACATCCCGTGGACTCTATATATTGAGTTGAGTATTCCAGCACAAGCAACAGCAATGCGTCACGTGAAGACCATCCTGTGAAATTCAGTCATAGACGCAAATTGATCACATCGCCATCAGCTATTGATGGCGCCATCCCATAGCGATTGTTCATTTCGGGGTAATCACCCTGATGTCTGTCATTCCGTGCTAACTTTGTTTTATCATTTGTCCAAAGATCATCGGTTCACAAGCATAATTTACACAATCGGAAGTTAGGTGGTGGGTGTATACAAAACACTTGTCAAGTAGCACTTACGTTCGAACCGCCTGACTGCAACAGCAGAGTAATCCGAACGAGCATTGCTCCGGAACCTCGAAAACAGGTAGGCTACCTCTTTCAAAGAGGTCTGTTGCGAAAGGGCACAGCCAAACAAGCGGAACGGTTATACGAACTTCTTTTGATCTCTCCTAAATGTGGTTATTATGAAGGCTGCTTTGAGTGGAAACCGGGGACCTGTGTATAAACGGTGGAGTATTTCCCTCCGGGTAAACCGAAAAGATGGAGAGGGCTTTTCATATAAGTAGCCAACCGGGTGCTAACTCCCCCCGCTTGTGATTGCAATGGCCGTCAGCAATTTGTGAGATGTACCGTATGTGGAAAATACGACCCATAATTTTGCATCATGCCCCAGAGAACTTACAGATGGGTTACTTACCTTGACAGGCGGTTGAACAGGCATGAGCCAACTCATTGAACCGTAAATTATACGGATCCTGTAGTCGATTACAAGATTTAAGACGATCAACCGTCCGAAACCGAGGTTGCCTTTGAGCCGAATTATTGAAATGTAATAAAATCCCAATTTCAAGTCTCGTTCCTGTGAAACTTGTAAGGCATGGTGATGAAAGCTGTCTCTCGAACCTGGCCATACTGCTCCGTTTCATGTGGGAGGCTGAATTGGTACTATGTGGCCGCTGCCTATCAACGATCACCTGCTTTTCCAAGAAAGTAGGCGGAATGTCATGTGGTGGTCGCAGAGTTATTTCCTTTGCCCCTATCACACCGACAATGCCTATTCGTCTCATGAGGCCGTGGCCTCCGAAAATGCAGGAAAACCGGTCATAAAGGGACAGTCACTTCTGGTCTGGTCGGGAGGCATGTATCAGATCTTCGCCCTGCGACATGTGCTGAATCATCAACGCACCACTTTTGAGCTATCGGCCACAACAATTTCCTACTTAGGTGCCCTTTTTGGCTTGGCTGAATGAAACATACCAAGAGTTGGTCCACATGCCACAAGATTCCCAGCGAATCTTGTCACCTCATACGCTCTTTTTGAGTGTAAAATGCGCGTCTGCAGGCATTCATCCCAAAAATTACCTACTTCAAATGACGTTCGACACTCGTCCAAACCCCTCCTCTCTTTCCAACTTTGTGGCGGATAAAATTCTATAAGTACACAGAGGTTGTGAAGATCTCAGATTGAAACGTCTGTCGGATGGTGAGCTGCCTGATGTTCAGAATGCCGGTGACATTGCCTTCGAACCTCCACAGAAAACAAGCAGACCATACCCAGTCAGACAAATAGTATGACGGGTCTCCATGAGAGGCATATTGCACACCGAAAATATAGTATCGCTACAAGACTGAGTTGGTGCTGACCCTGTCTTTCTTATTACTGGCAGACTGCTGAACACCGCCAATTGTTCCACTTACCTGGGTATTGTCGTCTGATCTGTTTTTACTATTGCTGACTAGATGTCCGGTAGAATAGAAGAAACTTGCGATGTGTTCTCCGAACATTGCCACTTGCGGCGTCGTAAACACGATCAATACTCCAGCAGAAACACAGATTCAAGTGTGGTTGTATCCCATTTCATTCCATGAAGCAGAGACCCAGCTCATTAGTACGGAATCTGCGTCAGGATTCTTGTCGTCCGATCATCACTATCTCTGCCAGTCAGTGTGTATCAGGTGGGCCAACCGTGTGAACGGCGTGACAGTCCATCGACAAAAGCTGAGGAAATACGCGGGTTCGCTGCCGATGGACGGGGTAGTTGGAGTACGCAGACTCAGTTGGCTCGGTCCTGTGCTTCGTATGGTGGCGTAAAGTCCACAGTACCGCGCGTTATGTAATGCGGCTGCCGGGCCTCGAAAGAAATCGCGAGGTGGTCAGATTCTGTTGTGATAACGGGCTTTGGAAGTTATGACCGTTCTGTAATACATTGTTGATAGGTCCCACCGAAGAGTTCGTGACACTCCATATTGCTGGTTTGAAACGCTCTCCGGTATGGCTGCATCGCAGTGGGTGCCGAACCTGTATACACCGACTTCTTGAATTTTTGTGTAGTAAACTCATTTCGTCCTTTGTTTCTCTCCATTTCCGTCTACTTCTTCGGAGCAGGTTTATACCTGTTTTTACTCTGGACCCTCATGTACGCTTGGTAGGACCAAAGGTAGCCTAGGCCATTGTAGGTTAGACCTGAAGTTGCTCGTCTAGTTGACTTGTCAGAAATAGTCTGTTATCAGCACAGTATTGCTAAAAGCGTTCATCCTTGTTTGCCCGGCAAGTACCGTAACGGTGTGGGCCACCCAGGTCACGGTGGCCGGCACCCGACCTGCCTACTTGAGTGTTCAGTTCATCAGCCAGTACCACGAAGTTCATGTGCAGTGTGGTGTGCCGAAGGTTAGTCAGCTGGTGGTAAAGGCAATCTCCGACAGTTTCTAGACCGTGGGCTGAAGACAGACAGCGTTTGTCTCCGGTGATACAGAGCGGTCAGACCATACCTTCGGGCGTAACAGTTCAAAGACCACTGGAATCTTTCATCAGGTATCGCCTTTCTTTCGTGTATGTTTAAGAATTTCAATTAAGATTGACCAGTGGCTTGAACTGCAGAGGCCCCAGACAAGTGCACGTTGTACGTGTGTGATGGGCAGGCTGACGAAGATTGAGTCTGCAGTAATCCGCTATAATCCTGAAGCCGTATTTCAACGATACCACAGAGGTCAATGGCGGTGGCCCCAAAAATGTATGCGAGAGCCACCCGTTAAATTATCTGCGTAGCCGTTTGGGTGATGAATGTGATAGTTTTGGATGGTGTCTCGGGTAGGGCCACTGGAGATGTGGGTCCTCCAGGCAAGAACCCTTGGTGTTTGGCACATCATCATTCTGGCTGAATTCCACTGTGAGGCGAGTAGGGTGTTTGGAAGTGGGACTGCAAGGCAAAAAGCTTACGCAAACTCTATATTACCGAGTGGTGAGAGAATACTCCAATCACAGAAGAAGGTCAGCTGGCAGCCTGAAACAGAAGGGCCCACCAATCATAGGAGAGTGATCTACATGGCCGGAAGGCTGATAAAAGTAAATGCAAGATATTACTACCAATTTTCTGGCCACTGGCTAGAAGAAGGTTTGTGACGAGCGGGTGACCACTGTGAAAGCTAAATTTTTGTGGGGAAGTTGCCAAAAGAAATATGCCTACAAATCTAGCCGTGCACGAGTGTCTCAGGTACTTCTGCTGTATTCGACGTTAATGAAAGTTGAAGATGATAGTTTGTGGTAAAAATCTTTAGCACCAATGTCAAGATGACAGTAATGCACCAGTGGTTTGCGTTCGTGCGTAGTTGTCATTAAGCCGTGAAGAAAAATGTAGGTCACAGTTTGGAGGTAGAAAAAGATGGAATTCAACTGCAAGCAACAGCGGCGTCTACGCTTGTGTGCCATGTATTGAGGTGTCAGCACGTTGCAAATACAACTGAGCTATAAACCGCAGTGAGAAATCATTAGCAAGAGAACTTCAATGAGGTGTTTAATGCTCATGCACCTGCTTTACGGACAACTCGGCCGGACGACGACAACATTGACACCCTAATGGGTGGTTATCCGCCTTCCATCCCAATCTCCGGTCAGCGACCCTGAACCCTAAGGGCCCCAACTCGGAAGACAAACATGACATAGAATAACTGACTCTTGGTTGATGACTCAGTTTTGACGCTAGACCAACAATCCACATCACAGTGCGGTAGTCTTTTGCGGCTTCTGCAAACCTCTGCTTTAGATGACTGGTTGGAAGCAGCAGTTCATGGTTACCCATCTGTGTGTGCACTGTTGAAAAGCTGGCGAGAGACCTCGCCCGTCACATACTGAAAATAACCACATCCCTATCTCCTCGCTATTCATTCGTTAATTTGACCCAACGCGAGGAAACAAATATTAACGCCGATGTAGTCCAGGGTGTACAGGACTTGTAGCTATTACGTAACACTGTAAGTACCGGCGGAAAACACCCATCATTTCGTCCAAGAGAGAAAATAGAATAAAAATTGTGAATTCTGATGTTGTAGTACACACCGATGTTGACAATGGAACTGTTGGACAGTTCATCGTAAGCCCCTACCATAACGCGGCAAGCCGTCAGTAATCTGGCGAGTGTCTGCTTTTCTTAACGGATACGCTGCAAGGACTGACGTTATGGACGAAATCAAACGAGACCACTGCATGAGCACTACAGCCTAATAGTGCGGTAATACGGGCTTGTTAGCCACTACCTCCTCAGTGGTTCAGGCATGGGAACTTCTGACCATCCGGCCAACCTGTGAAGCCTGAAATATGTTCATCAATGCCCGATGGTTATAGGTTACCAGCGAATGGCCGTGGAGAGAATTCCGTAGAACCGGTGTGCGTAAAAGTTGGAATGAGCGTTTTTGGAAGGTTAGGTGGCTCATCAAAATAACATTAGAAAAGCCCAGAAAAGTTGAAACTTTCTCGTCAGCATAAAGTAATGAGAACGACAAAGTAGCGAACAAGACTTGTTTTCAGCGTCAGATCCTCAGACCAATCACAGCACAATAAATAGGAGAAATACTGGCAACTATCCGTTTCACGGGATTCGCCTTGAAGGTCGTTCAAAAGGCAAAACGGTCCTTTTGGCGCGAATCCTCGATTTTTAAATATTTTTTTGAAATTTTAAAATCGATATTCCAGGCAAAGTACCTACAATACATCAATTGTAAATAAGTGTCGTTGATAGAAAAATTGGAATACATCGAATAAGTCCCAAAAATATTGACTTGGCGATGAAAATTTTTCCCTCGATATTCGCGAAAATGGAGCGAAATCTTTTCATCACCAAGCCAATATTTTTGGCGCTTATTCGATGTATTCCAGAATTTCTATCAACCACACTTACTTACAATTGATGTATTGTGGGTACTTTGCCTGAAATGTCGATTTTAAAATTTCAAAAAAATATTTAAAA
>LUCH01009106.1:1804-14503 GCA_013368495.1 Paragonimus heterotremus | reverse complement strand
GCTCTTTGTCTACCGCTCAATGGTGTTGTCTATACTGCTGTACGGGAGTGAAACGTGGACATTGTATCAGCCACTCTCATTTGCAATGTCTAGGACGCATCTTGGGTATTTGGTGGTCGGATATGAATCCGAACACTGAAGTATTGCGGCTAGCGGAGGTGAACGGAATGGGAGCCTTGCTGATGTTGGATCAGCTTCGCTGGCTGTGTCACATCCGTCGGATGGACGATGACCGTATCCCGAAGCAGGTGCTGTATGGACAACTGAGATCGGGTGAGTGAAATCCTGGTGGTCCAAAGCTCAGATACCAAGATGCTGTGCAGGTAAGACTTCCACGTGGTAAAATTGATTTTAGATGTTGGGAAGACTTAGCGTTGAACCGGAATGCTTGGAGGAATACAATTCGGTCGTTTGGCAACTAATCTGCCCCTTTTTTCAGAAACTTGGGTGTTTGTGATCTTCAACCTGTTCTTTTCCTAGGCTTTGTTGATTTATTGAATGATGAATCATCTGTCTGATCTCTTCGTAGTTCAACTTTGAGTTTTGTTTTTCAACTTCATCCTCTGTGGAATGCACCATCATGCACTGGTATAATGAAATGCTTCTTGTATTACATGTTACATATCTTTCTACTTGGTGCAGATCTTGCCATTGCAATCTCTCTCACTGTTTATTTTCCGAGAGATAAGGATTTCCTTTACATGTTGGCCATTTCGTTGGCCAACCAGGATTGGCCGGCTGAACACAAATGCCACACTGACGCACCTACTGGTCTTATTCCTTCGAGTTTACATCGGATACGTGGTGTTTGAATGGAAGCGAAATTGGTGCAACACGAGCCACTTAGAGTGATGGTTTAAAGCGCAGACGTCCTTTGGCTCCGGTCACTGTGACAGGCTAATCCGTTTCGGATGCCGCCAACCAAGAGTTGCGTTTGAATTTTGGAAAGAAACTGTCATGAATAGATGTTTTCAAAATTCACCACCAGATTGACCCCACTCACGTGTTCTTTGTAATCTACACAGTTCTGGTTCACCACCCAATATTGGGCACTTGTTAATGCTGAATCGATCGCCATTCGCTTGTTTAGTCCGATTTTGTGTTCACACGAAAATTTGCGCACGCCCTACAGTTGATATGGCCAAAGGTCACAACATCGGGCAGCATGCTTATCCAAACTCCAACCGACAATGACGTAATGGCGTGTGGAACTCCAGACCACTCATGAGTAACACTGATGACTCACCGTCTGAGTGGCTAATTTATAGATGCTTCGATTATTTTTGTTATGCTCTATGTGATTCAGTAACATTCTGCCAAATCTCTTTGTGTTGTTGACATACCGTTTTGACTTCGCTGAGCCTATATAATTGTATTGATCTGACTCTAGGTTCTCATAAAACTTGTTAGTGAATTTCAATATAGGACACTGTGCTGGAACGTTCAAAATTTTCTGAAGGATCCAGGTAACTGCGCTTATCCGGATTCAACCAGTTACGAGTTCATCTGTAGAGTCATCCACCAATCACAAATCCGTTTATTCCTATCCGAAC
Source organism: Paragonimus heterotremus (assembly GCA_013368495.1). Classification (NCBI taxonomy): domain Eukaryota; kingdom Metazoa; phylum Platyhelminthes; class Trematoda; order Plagiorchiida; family Troglotrematidae; genus Paragonimus; species Paragonimus heterotremus. The sequence goes on along the minus strand of LUCH01009106.1, from coordinate 12,950 downwards.
AGTTTCGGTGATAATAATGAAATCTTTGGGACAGTACAATAGGCTCCATGTATTTCATTTCACGGTGGCTCCCGTGAATCATTAATCGACTCAAAAAAATATCAATATGTTCAGTCCTGTCTTACTTTGATGACCCTAGGGTTAGTGTTTCTCCGTTTTGAGTCAACTAACACTTTCACTTATGAATATCAGTGGTTAACCAGCGGTAAGTTCGTTGAGTACTCGAGAGGTCGTACTAGAATGTCTTGCAGTATCAGAAATCTTTCTGTAAGGTAAACTTCTGACTGACTTCGGGAGGGTCCAGTAACTAGATCAAAATACAACGCAAACCATATAACTGATCCTTGAAAGTAGTTTCAGATCAACACCAACAATATTCAATCGTATATGAGATCCAAGTGGAAATCACTGTGCTGAATGGCTTTTGAGACATACCTCTCTGGATAGTACCAAGATAGGAACTTGATGACCTGTCATCATCATCAACAACACCATTTTCAATTTTCAACCGTACTCCTGGGTACCAAGGCTTGGACTGCCGTTGACCTTGACAATGGTCCACGGTGTAAAAGAGTAATAAATAAGTACAAATGCATGGCAAGGAAAAAGAAGGGGACGAGAGCAAACAGACGAAGACAATTGAGTTTCATGGAAGAGTCAATAAATTTACGGTTTATTGGATCGTTTCTTTTATTAAGAGCTTAATCTTTTGACCTAAAACCGAGAGGGAGAAAAGACGTGGCAACACCTTGTAGTGGAAGAGTGAGACAGGATTAGACCACATGGGCTCTAAAAATATAGGGCGAAACGATTACGATAAACGGCCGAGAAGACGCAAAGCATATCAAACGAGAGGATAATAACTGGCTGTCAGAAACAGACCGAATCAGGCCAGATGGTCATATATAGCTGTCGGGCTATCAGAACGAATGATGTTACCGATAAGATAGCTTGCAGGCATTCGTCTGAATGGCTGCAATCTGATTGGCTCAGTGGAACAATACAGATCAAACTACCCGAGGCCGGATCGATCGAGTGATATGACGCAATTTGCTCTGACTGTTCCGTCAGGAGATGCGCCTCCTAACACTGATACGGGCTCGCCAATGTCCGCGATACACTGCCATGTTGGAGAGTGCTCCCACCCAGCTATATGGATGGTAGTGAACATCCCAGCCTGGTAAACTTCATCTACAATCCGTACCCAGCAGGAGGATGAAGGCTTTCGTGGCCCGTGACCACGTCATCATCTAACCGTGTTTTGGTTTTTTCCAACTGTCAGCGGCAACGCTGAACAATGTGCGATGCGACAGACGCTCTGTCAAGATACGGAATAACGTAACCAAATTGACGGAAGAATTTACTCATTAAACTGGTGATTATTTATCCACTTCAAGGTGGCTAACTGGTAAATCGACTGAAAAGGTTGTACGTCTCCCAAAATATGGGAAACCTCCTGAAGAAACTACTAAGGATGACAGATATCTATTAAGGGCACCTTGAAATCACCGGTTTAGTCCAGCAACTGCACTATTAGTCAAGGTTTAAGCTATCCCATTCTTGTTCGCTCAGTTAAAGACTATGACACCCAGCTTTGGTGGTAACGTGGTATCTGAGGGTCATTAAACCATTTGTGTGTAGTAAGGAACGCAGAGGTAGTTAACGAACTGCTCATTTATGTAAACAGAATAGTATTTTGAGTTCATTAAAGCCTGATTGGAAGATATGTGTGTTTAGAGGTCAAGATGTTGGTCACCCGAAAATAAATTAACGGTTAATATCAGCGGAAAACAGCAAGCCTGGGTTCCAATACGACGTAATGTTAGAGACGATTTGGTCATTCTAGATCGCAATGTTGATGGTCAATTAGAGCCGTGGTCACCAAATCTATATCTCGATGGACGTTTGTGACGCCAGTTGATGACGGCCACTTAGTTCACCGTCGGACCCAGTGGTATATTCGAGAAAAAGACTGGTACAGTTTTCCAGAAGATACGCTTGTGAGACTTATATCGAATATCCTATGAGAAGTGGTCAGATAGATACACGAAAAATGACCTATTGCGGACCAGGAATGTGTCTCTTTGAAGATAAAACCTGTTGGTTCATGATACTTATCTCACCGAACAATGCAGCTCAGCTAATCGAGACTGGATTTACGCCCAAAATCTAACATAAACTGAATGGATCACAATGCTTTTCTGGTGAATCGTGACAATGTATACATGCTTCACAAACGTGCGTGTCCCCGTGACATATATCTGAACCGTACGATGCTCATTTAGGCCACTCTCTGTGTAACTCAACTTGACATAGTATAGTACACAGTTTATAGTAGTGAACATTGAGTCAAAAACGTTGCCACAATCCCTAGACATCTGATGAGCGCACGGTAGCACAGATAAGCCCAAATAAGTTGCATTGATCGCCTACTCAAGTGCAAGACTTTGCACGCTTAAACAGACATTGTTCTGTGCTTGATATCATGACTTATTCCCATACTATCAAAACACTACTCTTTCAGCGGTACTAAGGTTAATGGTTTCTTGATGTAAATCTCAATACTTCAAAAAACTGGACGTAACTTGTTTCTTGTTTGGTTCTGTAAGAGAAACGGTAGATCCGGGCTTACGATCACTGAATTGAGAATATCAGTAACTGGAGTGGTCACGTAAGACTGGTGACCGAGCGGGTAGGGGTGATGGCTTGTGATCAGAAGGGTTGCCGGTTCGATCATCTCTGATGGATCCAAACAAGGACAAAACTGGTCGTAGAGTGTCGGTTTGAGAGTGAGCAGAAAAAGTCGCTAGTAATTCAGTTTCGAGCCTGTGCTACCATAGCCGTTGTAAAACTGGCTATCCCAGGTAGTCTGTGTCCATCCGTCTAAAAGACGTAAAAACCAAATTATAATCCACTTACATGTTAGTGTAAAATTTGTTTCTTGGCAGTTACCTTCTGAATTCATGAAGATGGATCCAACTTACCTTCAGCTACGAACACAAACATATATTTTAAATCTGTACACAGTCTTACCCCGTTTCATTTTTATTCACACATGTTAACCAGTAGAAGTCGAAACTTGTCACCATCGTGTTGCTCACTGAAACAATAATGCTAACACATCCCACAGCGTTGTGCCAGGACAGCTATAAGTACTACCGCAACTATTTGTTCTACAGGAAAGAATTCTTAACATTTCTAAATGGAGCGGATACTATGAATGATTCTTCATCTATGAACACGTCTAACAACAGGTAAATCGTATCAACCGCCTTCACTTGTGTGCACAAGCAATATAAAGATAGAGGTCTTGTTTAAAAGTTTCATGAAACTCTTGAAATGCTCATGTGAACGAATCATCTTTGATAGTACTAGTCAGTAGATTTTGGGTTATCATTAAAATAAAGTGAACATCACAGAAAAGCACGAACAACAAATAATCGAAATGTAACGAATTACGTTGTTGTTCACATAATTAATGTGTCCGATTCAATTTGTACTCGCGCAAATCGAATACACGGCGTTTACCGTAACCTTTCCCCTGTGAGTATGGTCGCGTGTTTGGTCGTGTGGTCAGGCGTTCTTTGTAGTGACAACCAGATTTTAAAGAATTACGATACAGTGAATCTGAGTTGCGATCTGTCGCATTTCGACGACCACGTCTTCGGGGTATCGGTTGTGGGAGGAGGTACATTCGATGACAGACTAATCGTTTGGGATCTCGTTGCATTCGGGATCCTTTCCAGGTACGTCTTGATCGCTCCGGTATTTCCGTATACGATTCTGTGTACGACACGCGACTAGTCCAAAGTCGATTCTCTCTTTCTCTACCAGTTGAACGCTTATGTGTAAACCTAGTGTTGCGGCAAGTTCTTTGGGAATCGAATAATTGCTTTCTGTGATATTTTGGAGTGCTAGGTCGTTTGAATTCGGAACCTTCTCTCACTCGGGTAGGAGAAGAGGCGGTGGAGGACACAGCTACTCTCATTGTTGGAGATGATTTCTTGATAACTTTGTGGGCCGCGCTACGAATGTATCCATGAGATCGTGTTTCCAAATCAGGAGGTACAGATGCAGTTGGACCGTCTGGAGCAGAGTGTTTATTCGCAGTCCTGCCTGACTGGAAATCATCCACGTCACTAGTACAGTCGGAAACAACCTCACCTTCTTCCTCCTCTTCTTCTTCATCTTCAGCTGTACTAAGGTGCGCCTCAGAATTATCTATATCAAAGTGTTTGGAATCATTCTCCTCGGTCTGGAAAACTTGCTCGAATGACTTCTCCTTATGTTTTCGCTCTGTATCTCTTCGCCTCGAAAATCTGAAGTCTTCAGATGTAGAGTGTGATTTCAGAATTTCTTCCTTGCGGAGACTAACACTACTATCAAGCGTATTTCGGTTTACGTCTGTTGAAGTACACCCCGATTGTACTAGTTGACAGTTTTGGACAAATTTCGATTTCGGACTGGACGGAATGTTTGCGGTCTCATCTTCTTCAGCTGCCGGTACCTGGGCTGCATTGTTTCCTTGATCTTCAGTTTTTGTACCAACAGCGCATGTCAATTCTGCCAAGCCACCAGCATGGTTTTCGAGACTGGTTGATGGGGATCGGCCATTCTTCATTAATGAGACCTGTATGGCCGGGCTAGTTCGCAAGTGATCGAAATGCAGGCTGTTTTCCCGTGCAGGTGGATCGTTGGCAATTTGGTCAGAAATAAATTTTCGTTGGTCCGTGCTGATTAATACTGTCTCACCCTCATTTTTTATTGTATCACATGACAATAATTCGGGTGCAATCTGTGGATAACATTTTCCATCACCCTCGACCTCGGGAATGTGCGGAAAAGTTGGCTGCTTAAGTTCAGGTTCAACTAATCCAACTGTAATGGAGTGCGGTCTGGATCTATCAGAGACTGTGGACGACACATAGCTGCTCTCGTTGGTGGAGCTACTGTCCGCGCTTCCACTACTATCTCCAGTGGTGCTGGTGTTGCTAGAACTGGAAGTACTTGCGCTACTGCTACTACTGACACTTCTACGTCGAGACTCAACTGCAAGTTCCGACTGACCGGTTTCTACGGGTTGTGTGGTATCTAAGTGATTGTGAGCAGCCATTGGTAGTTGTGGTTCCTGCATTTTGACTGTTTGTGGTTGGTCGTGCTGCTGTTGTTGCTTTTGCTGTGCCTGCAGTAAGTCCGTACTAACGGACACATTAGTATCTGTAAACGTATCTACTATATGATCAGCTTCGCTTGTAGTTGTCGTTAAGTTACCGGAAGTGGCAAGCACTTGCCCTGCGTTTTGGCTGAATGTGATCCAATTCCGTAATCTTCGCAGCTCATCTGTATTATAAGTGGACAAATCCAGTCCCGCCAGGATCCACTGGTCTTGAGCACCAACTAAGTTTGTGGACGAATCTACATAAACTCTGGTTTCTGCTGTGGGAGCCTGTAAATGTCGTGCTTCTGTCCGTACATCTGGTGGGGACTCGGGGGTCTCACTTACCACTGTGTTAGCATTATAGCTGCATGCTACCGCATACGGAGATGGAGGACCGGAATAGCGATTTTGGCGTCCATTGCGTTTGGATCCGTTTCGTTGATTATGGGGTCTTTGATAAGTGGATTTATGATTTAATGATTCCATAGGAGCGCGCAAATTTGGCGGACGACGTGTGACAGAGGTTGTCCATGTACTACCGCTAGCATTTGTTATCCTGTCCCGTCTGTTATACAGCTCCCTCAGCTCAGTGTCGTCTGAATGTCTGTAATGTCCACGTCTGTCGTTTGTATGATTTAAATCGTGATGATACCTACGATCAGTACCGATTTTCCGTCTGCATGTATCCATTAGTGGTGAAGCATATGACGAGGACGGAGAGCGTGATGGTCTCCGGCTTCGCCAACTCGTTTCGGTTTCTAGTTGATGTCTGTCGCTAAATCGACGTCCCTCCGTCAGCATCCAACGTGCCTGCTTATGTTTACCACCATGTTCGACTACGTCTGTGACACGTGGAAGATTGCAATGTCGTTGAGGTATTGAGCTATCAGTGTTACGTGAAGACATGTCACGTCGACTGTTGTATAAATGATGCATATCACTTGTTCGTTCGTTAGTGTGTTGAACCTTATTAATATCGACTTCCAATTTGTGCAGTAAACCACAAGCACAGCTTACGGTGAGTGGTTTTTCTTCTCTGGATTTTATGGTCTCATTGACCTGTCCTAGATAGCACACATCGTGTTCCATACGCAGGCGGCTTTGTGAACTATGAACATTAGCATTTCCTCGATGTGGACAGAGATCGTGTATCTCTCGGTTACCGTGGTTATGAACCACATCGGAGCAATGATGCACGATTGGGTGACTTCTGGATAGGTCTAATCCATCCGACTCATTAACACGAGAGATTATACGAGATGATTCTTCTCGAACATTGCTGGCTGCGACTGCGAAACCTGGTCGATTATGATGTGGATCAATCAGTTTACTAGTGCTGGGGTAATTTTCTTCTGCCTCGACTTGCTCCAACATTGTTCGTTCGCACAACGTATGCGATCTTTTTCCCTCAAACTCATAATCTCTCTGACGGGAGTTGGGAGAGGGTGGAGTTTTGGGACCTTGGAACGGTCTACAATCAAAACCATTCCACCGCTTACGTTCGCACTGCCTGAGTGTAGTATCATCACCTTGAGATTTCATGTTTAATAAGGATTTCAGTATGACAGTAAATTCTTCATCATGTTTCGCTTGTTCATATGCTTCCGTAACAACTTTTTGCAAGCGGGCCAGAATGTCCACAGAGCTTTGTTTCAAACTAGCCTTCACTCCCGATCGACTATCAGGTGGTCTAAAAGTAAAGAAATCAAGTATTTTAGATGCACAGTCAACTAGAAATAGACTAGGGAGAGTACAGCGTATTGTGCTGGTTTCATTAGTATCACACACACACTTATAAAGGACGTAACAGTTATACGGATTAAATCGTCGAAGAAAGTGACTTGGAAAACAGTTAGTTAAGAAGTGAAGGCCATTAGTCACGATTATTACTATGTTTATTTTTATTGTTGATATCGTGCGCGTGATCATCATGAACAAGAACAACAACAATAATGATATTATCACCAAGAACAACAAATACAGGCTCTTTAAAAGCATTTAAACACAATAAACTAAAGTCAAACTAATAACATAATGGAAGACATTATGTGAGAGATTTGTCGTCGAGATACCATTCCGCATAATCCATCAGAGTGATGTACCCTTCCACACTCGCTCCCGCTAGCAGCGAAACAGCCGACAGGTACGGTGCTTGATCACACTAGCATGGTACTTACAAACGGAGCACCTTAGTAGCATGGAAGTGGTCAGACACTATTTTCAGCGCAGCGTTATCGATCTCGTCACGAAGATGAAAACACGTCGGACCAGGCTCACCCGTACAAACCATGTCAACAAATTTTTGTGTGAAACATTGAATCCTATTTATTCAATCCAACCACTCAATGAGAAGTCATGATTTTCAGAATTTTGGCAAGTCATCTAATCTCACCAACTACATACTTCGAGCAACTGATGCGACCGTGCAGATAGGCCAAATGAGAACAGATGAATGAATAAATGAATGAATAAATGCTTCGATCAGTTCCGTTTGGTTTACAGCCAAAAACTAAACCACTTAACCATTACTTGTTTACACTGACCAGCTGTGCACAAATCAACAAGATTGTTTGTGCGTCAAACCAGACTGTACAGGTTAGTTAATATTCTATACAGGTGATGTGATAACACAATCGATACAGTTACCGCATTCATCATTGCTACTAGCATCAGTACCACTATCATCATCGTCACCATCGAAAACAATGCAGATAATCAGTTTCTTTAGAACCTGTCAAACAATTCGGATTTTCGGCGTCTACTGACACTGTTTGTACTGTTTGTGAGAAAGAATTTGTTGGTATGTTTTAACGGTGTCAACAACGGCAGCACAAAGGCCGACTCAGATGTTTAACTGTCATAAAACCGCATGAAATAATTAAAAAGCAAGTCTCAATGAGAAGATAAAAGGAGAGAGTACAACACACAGAAAACCTATGCATGAACTCAAATACTGGACGTCAACAACAACATGTTGTTTCCATCTTGCTAAGAAATAATCAAGTTGCATGCAATAGTTGACCCGCATTCACGAGACAGTTTCTCTAAAAGTTTCAGCGCATTATTTTATTGATTGCATCTGCTTCAAAATCCTCACAGTCAAACGACAACATTTCTGTCGATAGCCATCAGTTCTGCATTAATCTAACAACTCTGAGTCAAAGAGGAGTCAGGCAAGTTTGTAGTGGTCAATATACCGATAATTTTATTCATTATATATGCCAAATAACTAATTACACATGTCGAACTTTACATCAACAGCATAAACACATGGACAACCAGTAGAGATTTTCTTAGTGCCAGATATCTGCTTTCCAACCTCATCGTTGATTATCAATTGATACCATGTGTTGTGTGCGGTGCAACGCAGACATTAATGATCAAGCATTTAAACATAATTTATGTCCTCCATCATCAGTGACCGTCGAATACTATGTAGTCATTAGGTGTACACGTTCATTCATACATCGAATGATATAGGCGGGTAAACAACAATGAAGTCAAAAGGCGGATATTAAGCAGAGAAGATCAAGCAAGTGTGTCTACCCATTCTTTAACGCTGAGTAACTTATAGTGGTTGAATCATGCGCCATATAATCCAGGTAACTGCCTATCACTTTGAACATTCCGCCGACGTCTAATCGACTGGCGTAAAGTGGAAGGCTGGGGCTTTTGCAACTTGAACAGTCTGTGGTCGGGTAAGTTAGAAGAGACGGTAGCTAATCGAGGACAGTGGCGTGATTGCTGTCGTTAGTTGAACGAATTGTCTGCAAAGTTAGGGTAATCAACAAATCGGAGCTTTGAAAGTGGTAAGAAAGCAGACGTCACCATATTCTGACTTCGAGCTTAGTTATTTGTTTACAAGATGCAGGCACCTCGCGTTACTAAATAAAGACTGTTTTAGAAAATGTCTCATTTTCGCTCCTTTTCACTTGTAAACAAGACGCTTATATTTTTCTGGTTGCAAAGCAGTTAAATGGCAGTATAAGGCACTATTGTATTGTTCTCTGTGAGGATGATGATAACATAACCTAGTGTAGTCAATTGAAATAGACAGAAGCTACTTGATCCGATGCAGTGATTTGTTGTCATCTTACTAGTATACAGCTTATCACTTGATTGCGGATCACATAACTGTGTTTATCAGTAGATGTATATCCAAACTCTTTTGGTTTTACGATCAAATGTCAGTAGACATGTTAAGTAAGTGGAGTCCTGTTTGATATTCTAGTCGTAGTGACTGGCTCCGGTCTAACAGCCGCAGTATAATGTTGTAACAAATGTTTGCAGAGCAGATAGCTTTGATGAGTTTGTAATAGTGCTCCACAAGTCAAACTGAAAATCCCACGAATGAAAGTCGTGAATTGCAAATTGCGTTTTTAGACCCATACGAAACTTGCTTTCCGACTAGTCTCTTCAACCGATACTGTTATGTGTGTACATACAGACTCGTGTCTTCATCATGTCGGTTTATACAACTTAATCCTTTAAAAGGCACTCACTTGCTAGATAGATGAACGGAATTATCAAATGTAATCAGTCTTTTTGTTTGATCCTGGGTCACGTCACTACTGGTATTCAGTAAACGGGTTATATTCTTCAGAAGCACATCTCTCTCCGAAGTGAACTTCGCAGTATGATGATCGCACACAGAAGCGGATGACACATCGTGTATGTTCACCCCACGCACGAACGAAGCACAATCTTGGGTGGGTTCAGAGTGTATGCTTCTTCGATCGGGCATCACATCGGGAATCCAAAGGGGCTTGGTGGAGGTCTCTGCTGTGTGTGTACCAATTGAAAGGCTTCGAATTGAATTGAGTTTCTAAAATCAAATAAGCGTTCCTTTAGTCGTGAACACGGTTTGGTATGCGGTGCTGACTGGTTTATTAGTAACTGCGTCCAAGTGTGCGGACAATATCTCACCTCACGAATATCGTCATCGGTTGACACCGAACCAACCATAGTTTGTCGGCTGACGGCCATGTTACAGTCAGGTACATTTGAGTGATCGGTTATCGTATGATGGTCCATGCACTTTTGTTTTCCACGAAGAGGAATGCGTTGTCTATTGGAAGTGTCCATACTGAATACGTATACCGAACGCAGTTCAGACCAAAATAAATTTGAATCTAAGTCACATCGATCATCGGCCTAGCCGTCCCGCCGGTTGATTGATCGCAATTATCTGACTTATGGTTGCTGATGCGTTGCGTATATTTTGGACAGAAAGCTAACGTCGTTGTATAAAAGCTTTGGGCTTATAATCACCCAGCGTTTTTACCGAGGATTGTCATGATACTAGAGGCAGTGGTACAGTAGCAATTACCCCATCATCTTCGCAACCACACTCACGTTATGCACACATACATATTGACGCAAGATAACGATTTCGAAAACTCAGAGAATGTACAAATGTGGCAAATGTGTTTAGTAGATGGGAGTGCCTGACCACAACTGATCATTAAGTGATTTCATAGTTGTTCAGGTAACAACAGTACACTGACAATACTTTCTTCATCTAACTGTCTCACCTAAAAGAGTAAATGATCATTCGCTCAACATTCACGCAAAACTGACATGCAGACACAATCATGGAGTGTACTGCTGAGATCCAGGAAACACCGCATTTCGAGACGATGTCTTGAATACCCCAGTCCAATATGACCATCATTTCTTAGGTGAATGCTCGAGTTTACATACAGTTATTATGCAGATGTCTTGTGTGCACCAGGACCCGACCGAGTGTTGTTCACAACTATAGGTCACCTTGCCGTACGCAAACGGAATATCGGTGGCAACTGAATGCATTGTGGGAAAATTTGGAACCAGAATGGCCCGCAGGCAAACAAACAGCCTTCGAAGTAAGCTTTGCAAAATTAAAGGTCTAGTTGAAACGCATAACCAGCGAGTGTAGTCTACTCTATTCTCTGCAGAGACCATAACTAAGCCTACGTAGACGAAACTGGTAACCAGTTGAATACACGT
>LUCH01009105.1:4588-16856 GCA_013368495.1 Paragonimus heterotremus | reverse complement strand
GACATGCTTTAGCAATTCTTGGTTCCTACCAAATAACGCTCTCTGACTTTCAGTCCAGTGTCACCAATTGCCACTTCCTGGTCAGTGGACGTGACTGACGGATCACTGGTTTAAAAAATATGAAAATTTTGAACATTTCTGTTTCATTGTTTCCGGATGCATGTAAATCACGGATGCGCAATTTACCCCTTCAGTGTTTGGAAGCTTCTGGTGATATGCGTATTGAACCGGTTTCGCTCGAACTCAGAAACAATCCGATTTTTATGAAGCGGCAAATACTTCCTTACGGGTCACGTAAACCTATCGGAAAAGTGCTGAGCCAGCCTGTAGAGAAAAGGATATGGACCCTCTTGCAATCTTCCACTTGGGTTACACCCACTGTGATTCCGCTTAAACGTGATGGCGAAACGCCTCGAATGTGCGGTGATTACCGACTCACGCTCAACAGATTTCGTTTGCAGAGAAGTTGTACCACCGTTGAACCAGACGACATTCTGTATCAATTTAATGGTTCAAAAATTTTTCAAAGCCCGGTTTAGAGGACGATTTTCTACAGGTTCCACTTGGTGAGCTCTGCAGTGCGGTGATAACCATCGATCCCCCTTTCGGATTGATCTGGTATAATTTTCTGCCTTTCGGTCTAAATGTATCACCTGCCATATTTCGAGATGTTATGTACAACGTTACTGCAAATCTAGAGGGTGTTTCTATTCACCAGGATAATATTACTGTGCAGGCACCAACCATGCCTTTTCATGATGAACAACAATATGTTTTACCCAAACGTTTTTCTCTTCAAACTTTACTATCAATTCTTCTAAATGTACTTTTGGTACCTCCAGGTTCTCAGATTCAGGGTTTCTCGTTGATGAGAACGATCATCGTCCTGATCCTGACAGTTTTTCACTTCTATTTAAGGCATCCGCTCCAGAGACTTTTGATAAGTTTTTTCCTTTAAGGGGCTCTGTTCAGTATTATCCTCAATTCATTTCTAGATTCGCTGATACGGCAAAACCTTTGTTTGATATTCTCCCCCAAAATGATTTTGTTTGGACTGACTTACATGAACGAACTCTCCGGGTTCTGTTGAGATTTCTATCTTCCAATTAAATATAACGTGCGTTCCCTCCAAAACCATTGTTAACATTGATTGCTGATGCGTCATTGACAGGTATTGCAGCTATGCTAGGACAAGAGGGGATCCTGTCATTTTCACTTCTAGACGTCTTAGTCCAGCGAAGCGCGGATACGCGCAGGCGCAAAAGGAAGCATCAGCGGTTCACTGGGTCATCACCAGACTTCACAAATGCATGTCCGGTCCTAGTATCACTGATCATGGGGCCCTGAAATTCATACACAGTCCTAGCATACCCCTTGCCAAGTCCTCTGTGGCAATGGTTCAGCGACGGAGTGTTGATTTAGCCGCGCACTCTTATAATATCCAGCACCGTAATTCAAAATTCATTTCCCGCGCTGACTATTTATCTCGATATAAGTACTATGGAGATGGTGGTGGTTCAGACTGTTTATTGATTCAGCCACTTTCAGTTTCTCGTTTTGATTTGGTTCGTGGCACACGAAAGTACTACCATGCAGTTCTTATTTCATTAAGTACTTGTTGGAATCGCGATGTCCAGCGAAGACTACCTAAATTCTACGAACGTCAGGATGGGCCCTCGGTTACTACCGATGGATTGTTGTGTCTTCGTGATAGAATTGCTATTCCTCCCACATTACGATCCGCCGAACTAGATGACGTACACTCCGGTCATTTGGGATTTGAGAAGGTGAAAACCTTGGCTCATCCGACTTGTTGGTGGCCAGAATTTAACACCGATCTATGCAACATTTCTGCAAGTTGTGCTCAGTATGCAATCAAAGCGCAATTGCAACCATCAAAATGGACACCTTGGCCAGTGACTTGGAAAGCCTGGCAACGAGTGTATGCTGATTATCGTCGTCCATTCTTGGATAAGTACTGTGCCTTGATTGTCCCTGATTCATGTTCACGTTGGCCGGAAGTTTATTTTACGCCGTCGGCAACTGCAGACATCACTCAGACTGCATTGAGGAAAACTTTCAGTCGAGAAGGAGTGCCACCTGCGTTGGCCACTGGCAATGGCACTCGCTTAACTTCACAGACGTTTGAATACTGGGTGAAGAATGTAGAATGTTGACATCTGCTCACTGGAGCGAGACATCCCCAATCCAACGGTGCCGCTGAGAATTTTGTGCATATTCTGAAAACCGCAATCAGGTCTATGAAGTCGTCTAATTTTAGGGGGCTGGGGAGTGGGGTGGATAATTTTTTGACGCAGTACCGAAATTCTGACCACACAACAACTGGGAGCAATCCACTCAAGCTGTTCAAAAACCGTGGTCTTTGACCCAACATGCCTAGTCTGGAATCAGCTGCAGTTGTATACCCTCGTGACAGTGACATTCGATCACTTCGGGGAATTGTGTTCAATAATCTGGGTACCCGAATGCGTTGCATACTCGATTTAGATGATGGATCTGTTCATCGTGGACATAGCGACCATTCTGTGTATAATCTACCTGTTTCTGCCTCTCCAATGTCTGTTACTAATAGTGATGCTTGTGAGTTTACTCCGGGTCCCAGCCCTTCGGTTGAAGATACTGTCGAGAACGAACCACCACAGTTGCGACTGTCTTAACGCCTCAGAAATGATTATAACAATCTTGTCTCTCACTTGAACTGTGGCGGATGTGTTGACTGTCACTCAACTTCTTTCTCATTACTGTTGTTTTATTACATTGTTGATAGTAGGCTGTACAATTTTGCTCGAGTGATAGATTACCTGCTTTGCTTAGTTCAGCTGTCACTGCTACTGCGTTGAAACTAGCTCTGTGTTTGGGCCAAGTTAACTACTTCATTGGTGTATTTCTGGAACCACCACACCACTCCATCCACCAGAAGCGCTTCATTCGTGATAACCGCATCGGGCAAACAGGGTATCTGTCTTGGACGATGCCTTGTAAGTAGTCAGGCATGTTTTGTCTAGTCTTTCACATGGGTAAACACTGCCATGGATTTCAAAAACTGGTAATCAGGATTCTCATGAGAAGCAGCTATACAGTTGAGTTTGAGCGCGTTGAAGTTACCCATAATAAGATGACAAGAGAAGCGCTGTGCGGATGACAAACGGTCTAGGATGGCAAGAATGCCCTCGTCAGATGGTTGCGCTGCATGACGGCGAACGGCGAATAACGTTGCGACTGCGGAGCTAGAGTTCGACTTTCATTGCGTCACATTCCTTTGGAGAGGTGAAGTCCTTCATGATAGTTGGAGCCGGAAACGTCTGACCTAGGAAAACGGCATGGTCTTTCATTCGTCCACGGGAGGATTCCGTCCAGTAAAGTGAGCACTCAGGAACCTGCACTTCACTTTTGCTTGCATCCGCGGAGAGCCAGGTCTTTATGTGTTGTATACGCGTCAAGGCTGCCTGGGTGCCCCACACTGGGGCTGCTTTTTGACTAGTCATTCGTTCGGTGACCAACGCCTCATTCGTTCACACACTTGAGAACGACGCTACCGCTTGTAAATGTGACAATACTATACGTACGTCTCTTGAGTCACGTGTTCTCTCCACCTTTGTTATAGCCTGTAAGGCTAAATGTTCACCTCACCCGAATAGGAATAAAATCCAGTAAAAGAAAGTGTATGAGGGCTAATATCGTGGTCCAACTATCTAATTTCTGGAAGCATGTTTAAAAGGTTCAGATAGGTAGTGTACACACAACTGACGGCGGCTTAATCTTCTGGCCGGGTGAAAATGAGACAGAAGAACACGGGGAAGGACTTGAGAAAGCAATCCTGGTGACGAGGGAGAATGCGCAGACCGTGGTTGAGTCTCGTGAGCCTTCTTTGAGGGTAGCGACCGCGTCATAACTGTATGAGCGTATGTAATCGTCCCGCAGGGAAGTTTCGTCCGCTTTTACTGGTCCACGGTCGATGACTTTCGAATCGTCTCCACTTTCAGAATTACTGGAGGATAGTTTAAAACCTAATATTCACGAAAATTTTGGCGGGGCTTGGGATCAGAAGAGAATATGAGGCTGGAATGAGCCAAGTATGAGTCCTTCTGGAAGTGTGAGGTGGTCGGAAGAGATTCATCAAGATACGAAACCTAGGAATGAAATTATTTTTAAGGCAATTTTCTGAGAGTGGAAGATTGTAGGTGCGGAGTAAGAGTGGTGATCCACACAAAACTTGGGAGCCATTCTTTCTGACTCGTGCATCTCCATTCAAAGGGTTGGTGGCGGCCGCTTCTGGTGTGAGTGTAGGAGCGTGGGCCGATCCCTTCGGAAAAACTGGTCTCCTCTTGAAGGTAGGTATAAGGACTTTTGCGTCGGCTAAAAGGTTCGGATGCGTGACCTTGTTCTAGCAAACTGGATGCACGTATGCCGCTCTTGCGAAGAGTGATACAGTGAAAACCCCTTAGGAATGATGTGAGTTTTTTTGTTTCAGCCGCTTTGTGCAGTACATTCACTATGCTAACCGTCGCGGGTAACGTCACAAGAAGTCCGAGTGGTACCTTGGAGTTAGATCTGCTAGTAGATACCAAGTTTGTGTTCTTCAGGGGAGGGAAAGGTATTAAACACCGCTCTGGCTTCCCCACCTAAAGAATGCTTGGTTGAAAACCAAAACGGGAGTCTTCCTCCGGAATGCATTGTCCCTCAAGTTGGTGACAACTTAATCGATATGAGCAGTGGAAAAAGCCAATGCCTCACGAGCAACCGCCACATCTGGAGGACCAAGCGCAATATACTCATTCAGTGAGCTCAGTTCCAACTTCATGTCAGCAGAAGCTTTTTACGTTTCAGCCAGAGGAAAGTCAGCAGAATGCACTTGACCACCGTGGGACTAGGACACCTAAAGTGACACTAGTATGTGCAGGTATAGCACCACTTATCAGTCATGTGGCAGCCGAATTGGCCACAATCACTGGACACCTCCAACCCGCTGAAGCTGCTAGATCATGTGCCTGTAGTTGTGTAATAGTTCGTGAGCAAAAACAGCAGGTGTTGATGTTATAAGAAGCGATAAATAATGGGAACAATGCGCACCAATACACAAATTATGTATTAATGATTGAAACCACTCAAATACTGCAACAAACGTATTTAAGTGGAGGCTGGTAACTATACGCGGAAATGAAAAGTAAACGTGTGCTATTCTAACTGGTCACCTTAAAACCATAATCAACATCAGTTATCAGGTCTTGGACAGAATAAACAAGTTCAAATATAATGGCGCGCGTTGCGCTACTTGGTCTGTTGCATTTTCGGACGAGTGGGGCTGTTATCTAAAAGATGAACGAGGGTCTGCTGGGTGTGAATGACGTGTCATTGTGTCTGGATGTTTCCAAAAAGCACTGTAGCGTAACTCTGTGTTGAGTTTTCGTAACTTATGTTTTGTTCAACATGAACTTCAATAACAATAGTCTTGATCCTGAGGTATTGGAATTCTATTACCCTAATCGGTCGAAAAATACGAGATGTCGAGCGTACCATGCTCATCCACAGCAAGCACAGAGGATCCATTCCACACATCCAGGTGCGCAGCAACAAGTTTTCCAGGTGCCATTCAAGCACGTTCACTCAGTGTGCGCCGGTTCCGGGAACTATCCAACCGCAACAACTTCGGGGAAAGCTATTCATGAACATTCACTTGCTCAACAACACATGGGTAGTTCAGAGCATTTTCATCATCATCCTGGTCAGCATTACCGTTCTTCGGCGAGCCCCGTCCAAACCCTATCCAGTGCTTGTGGTAGTAGCGCCAGTACGCTAAATTCTTCCAGTGGTTATTGCACTGTAAGCAGCGTTTCTCATGCAAATGTACATGGAAATTTGAGAGCTGTTGACATCATCAAACTTTTGCGGGAAAAAATCGCCTTATTGCCAGGGGGAAGATCGAGGAGAGGTGGGCCAATATTGTGCTTTCCCGCTAATACTCGTGCTGACGAAATACCGTTCGAAGAACTGTATGTGTTAGTGTTGTATCTTGCATACCTTCCCGAAGACCGCGTCAAAAAGCTTGGGTTTTCGGTCATCATCGATATGCGTAACGGAACAACATGGCACAGTGTGAAACCTATTCTTAAAGTGAGTTTTTTTTATAGTGATAACTGATTTGCTCCACTGATTTCCAAAACTGGTGGTTTCGTTGCTTTTCTCGCTCACCGTTAAAGATTATGATCTTTTCATAGTTTTCATTGATGTTAACGCATTCTAATTGACAATTGATTATGTCTGTTGAAAATTATTTTGCTTTATCCACACCCGGTACGAATTTTGGAACATGTCTCGCAATGACACTTAGCTTTTTTGTTGCTGATCAATCGAAGGCTTAACAGCAGCTATGCATAAAAGCTTTTCCCTAGTTTCTGCATATTTGTTTCACCTCCTGTTAATGTTTTCAGAAACTCACACTGACTGACGATCTTCTGATTACAGTGTTTTTCTCCATCTCTTAGTTTCACGTCATTCCTGTTGGTTTACCAAAGTTGGTAAAATCCGGCAAAATTAATTAAAAATTGTACGTGACCGAACTGACAGGTGACAGGTAGTTTTTGGCGTTATTAACACGGATGGACTAGACATTTGAAATACTTCATCCTCGCGATGACTTGCTACACTTTCAAGTACAGCGGGAAGCAAAAGTGGCCCGCGTTTTCGGAATATTCTGGTCTGCTGATGAACGAAACTGCGCCTATGTCAAGCATGCACAGTTGTCATGTGGTAACTCGGATTCCAGACGAACTCGAGTGACATTTTTTCCTACACCACGGCCAGTCGATCGATTAGCCAACGGTCGTTTGTGTCGTTCGCACATAAATGTTCATATGTATTTCATCATGGTTCGGTTTGTCCGTCCATTCTGTCCATTCCGTGGACAGTACACCTTACATCAGTTTGCGATGAGGTAACGAAATCAATGGGAAGCCTGTTGTGGTAGTGCTCAGGCTGAGTGGCTGTGTTGATGTGAACCACTGTGCTGACTGAGACTTCAGTTATAATAGTTAGATAAGCAGATAAATGTTAAACAAGCCAAAAAGGGGACGGTCAGTTGAAAAGGAGTTACACCCATATGGCTACATCCTCGACTGTCGGTACCATTCCGGTTCCCCATGTAGCAGTAGTTAGAGTCTAATACCAGTGTCCTGTGCATCGCACTCTCGGGTGAGGCAATTCCTCCAGACCGTAAGGGGTCCTATCTCCTGTTGTCTCGCTGGTCAAACTTTTGTGTAGGAAATTCTGGACAAGACTATTCAAATAAACTGTTTGCGTTACATAGACAACTAGGAAATATCAGGCCACTGTTTTGCTGTCAGTGACACTCCTTAATCAGTATAAATCTTCCGTGGTTTTCCGTCTCCCAATTTGTATGCTGCCAAACATTGGAGCCTTCTCTGTTAACACCTTAGTAAACGTGCCAGCAAGCTGCTCTGACGAGTACGCATAAGTATGCGGCTTGACGTATGCTGCGTACCCCCGAACGCCTATTCTCGATTCTCGCACCATTATTCGCTTTGACTCACCTCTATATGGCTGTCAATCACCTCTCGCTCAGTGTCTAGGATGTCGCCGGGACTGAAAGTAAATCGGCTTGAGGAGCATAACACAATGCCTGCTTAATTACATTCCAGTGAATGGTCAAACTTAGGTCATAAGCTAAATTCTGCCAGAGAAGCTCTTTGCACACTTGAGAATACTTCAGATGCTTCAGAGTCTGCGTTATATCATTTAACACCTGGACCCCATCATACTAGCAAACGATTGCCTTGCTCAGCTTTGTTATCCAGCTCCAGGAGAGTGGCTGGGCGGTGTTTGTATGTCCAAGTACAACGCACTGACAGTGATTAAATTCTGTATTTAGATGAATCTCGCCATTTTCGTATCTGGAGTGTCGCATTTCAACATACGAGACATTGTCACACGGTGACCGATGTGGTCGGCTCAGCCGTGGTAACATCGGTCGTATAGTGATCAGCTACAGATGGCGTCACTATTAAAGCCCGCTGTCCATTTGATTCCAGTTGTGCTGTTGCACGCCGTCGTTTCCTTCAGCGTTTAGTGAGAAGTTGTGCGTTCCAAAACGTATGCTATTTGAGTGACATCCAAATGAATGTTGTGGGAACGCTTATTAGATGACGTAGACCAACAGGTTGCTCACGTCACATCAGATGGAAAAATCTAACTAAAACTGGAAGCAAGTCGCAGTGGTTGTGAAAATTTGCAGTAAACTTGTGTTTCTTTCGAAACGTCTGTGCAGTTACAACGGGATTGGACTAACTACACGCCGATGTACTTTGCTACAATTCATCGCTCGATTACTCTTGGTATCGACAGTCACAAATTGATGTAAAGTCCGTGCAAAAATGGTGGACGAGAAACGTGGTGGATCGAAATATTTGTATTAGACTGACAGGATAGTATTCTACCTTATTCTCGGTCCTGATGACCGTCGATCTTGTGTTAGTGAAACCCTGTGTGAAAAAATCATTTACTGGCCACCAACAAGTCGCACCGATTTCACAGAGGTCAAAAATTTTGAGGAATGGTGTTCACGGTTTGAGTCGGACTGTTCAGTCAATGTGAAAACACAATATGACCCCCAAGTAGAGTTATTTCATCCCTCACTTTTTGAGGATGGCAGAGTTCTGTCAGACAGTTTAGGGAACTGGAGAGGTACCTTGTAACTGACGCTTGTTAACACTTATTCCTGTTTTCAAAAAGGAAGCCCGAACTCTGCGACAACCACATAGGCATCTGTGTTGCTTCTGTCACCTCCAAGTTAACCAGTGATCGCCGTTTCACAACACACAGAAAGCCAATTTCACGGAGAGTATGTGGGATTTCGAACTGATAGCAGTGTTACCTTGTGACTGGTTTTGGATAATCTGCGCTCTTATACATTACTAATGATCCCAAGTATGGTGACTTTCGTTGTCTAATGTCTACTCGTTGCTTGCTCGCAATGAAGACTTGTGCGTTTGACCATTGTTATCTTCGTCGGTTAGTCCATGTCAAGTAAGATGGTTGTGTTAACGACGCCTCTGTTCTCTGACATACTTCCATCGTCTTTGAATCAACGACACATTTGTTACTTGTTATAAGTTCACAGTCTATAATGGAGCTCCGTGTGTCGTCTGACCATTTACTGAATCGGCCACCAGTTACCGAGAAAAACAACAATTAGGTGTGGTGCTATACGATGCCTTGGCGTCAAGCGTGCGTAATTGTCTGCTTGTTCGTACTGGATGGAAGTTGGAACGCTGTACACGGCCACACAACGGTGCTTGTCCTTTGTTCGGTATACATAGTATCTTTCGTATATGGCGTACTTTTTTCAGTGTGCCCAGTGAGTCAGACGTCTTGGAAGGACCTAGGAATTATCGGACCTGATTTGATATCCCATATTAACCGGCAGTCTGATCTGCGAGAACGTTGCACCAATTCGTTGACCACTGGCCTGAGCAGCATTGAACAGCAGATTATCAGAGTGCTAATAAATGGGACCGGACCTTAACTTGGTTTGGTAGCTTGCACATGCAAGTGATTTGGCTGATGTAGGCGGTGTGATGATCACACCGAGAGAGCCATTTATTCTATGTAGATCAGTGTGAGAGGTCTGACGGACTACAGTCTTTGTCTTCTGGATAGCATATCTGAAGAGGACTGATACATGCTTTTGAGCCACTGGCTTCAATTGAGGGCTTTACTGTTTCTCCCGTCTAGGCCTAGGCGTTCTGACAGTATCTCGACTCACGTTCACCCATAAATACTCATAAACCGACAATTTCATACTGCATCGACCTTTTCGCAGTATGAGCCGGGCCGTCCTATCTGCGGCGTCGGTTGGGTAGATGAACGGAGGCCTGCCACTGTTAGCCCCTTGCCCACCGTTCTACTATTCATTCTTCGGATCCCACGGCAATTTTAACTAATAGTAACGCTTCTTCTATAACTCCCACCTCCTACCACTGGGAATCCTGTTTCAAACTTCGCTTCCCTAGATACAGAATGCTAATAGATATGGATATTTTAATTGTTCACTGTCTGGATCAGGTAGGCTAGCAGGCTGCTTTCGCTTGGACATTAGGCTCATTAAAAGCCAACGTGTGTTACGTTTCAGTGGCTTCATCAATTGATTCTTAGGCCTCTCTAGTAAGGCCATTTGTTGATTGTTAAGCAGCACTATTCGAATACCCGATATAGTGTGAATGTGATCGGCGCAACCCCGATTGCAACGAAATTCAACACGCTGCTGTCAATTATGTATTCGACTTCAGCTAATTCGCGGTTATTCGGTGCAGAGCCCTTGGCTACTTGATCTCTATTTCTGGATCATCCACTGTCGTTGTTTGGGTTCCGAATAGTCACACAACGAACACTTTGTGATGGAATTGATGGCGGTCCTCATTTTTGTATGTGGCTAGTTTTCTTTGTTTGTTGTTCCTTTTACCCTCGTAATCTCACCGTGTGATTCTGTCTCGTTATTATCACGTTTTTTGTTCCGTTGTGTAGTTACCTGCCAGGTGTCACTGGTTGGTACTGTTATGTAGCTTCCATATACTCTTCTACCTTATCGTACATCGATGAACTGCCGAGACGCCTGTATGTGGACAAAGCAATTGGATCCCGAGCCTTCAGCTTACAAACTTGAACTGCAGGGTAACTGGTAGGCAACTGGAACGAGTTTTCCAGATCGCTAGGGCGGCTTTATTCCAGTCCTAACCTAAAAACGTAAGAGAATGTAGCTCAGTAGACATTCCCATGTGAAAGCTTATATTGAAGTTGAGCACTGTGGTTTGTATAGCCGTAAAATGCCTTTAGTATAGCTTAGGTCTTTTATGTTACTTCAGTGCAGTTCCGTGTTTGGCAGTCGCCTCTTGCACATGACTGTTCATGCGTAACAACGAAATTATCGTATTGCCTTTGTTATCCATAGCCAACGCCATCCTTCCTTGTAAATTTCTTGGTTGGGTGCCTTCTCTGTACATTACAGCACTGTTGAACTCAGAATTTCGCTCATGGATCCTGAGGTCAGCTGCTAAAAGCAGCTGGATAGCCAGATTATGATTTCTTATTTTGACTCGATATAACTGATGTCGAGATTTGTCCCTGTCAACTCAACACCCCTCTTGTTGGAGACCCAAGAGCCTACAAAGTCTGTTGTTGAAGTTATCAAATATGAAACAGAAGCATCATTCAGTCATTCATAATCGTTTTTCGCAACAGCGATTAAGAATATCAAAAGCATGAAAAGTGGATAACGTACAGATCTGAGGAACTAGAAGCGTTATGAATGTTGACACGCCATCGAATGCAGCACACTGCCACCTCAGTCAGCGTTTCTGACGGACGACTTGAGTGGTCGGCCGGGTGACTTCTAACAGCTTTGCTCAATGGAGTTGCTAGAATCTCCACGTCTGGCGATCATGCCCTTGCTCAGCCACCTCGTAGCGGTCTCAGCCAATGGTGCCCAATGTCCTCCTCAGATTCCCGTAGAATTCATAAGGAGCTTTTACAAGTACATAGGATGAGTGGTAGTTATATTTGGAAATGATAAGTCAAATAGGTCATTAAAAATCGCAAGAGTGATACTGACCACAGTTCACTAGAGGAAAATGGAAATGTCGGTAAATGCATTTATGTCGTACGCGCCTGTCATGAGACGTGCGTTTGTCGGTGTCAAGTGGTTCACGCTTGCTAGGGTTTCAAGCCGCTGTGGAATAATTGGTCAGGAGAGGTGGAAGGTTTGTACAACTTGGTTTTGGGCACACAAGCAGGAGTTGTGGAGTCTGATGGCAATAACCGTGGTCGTTGATAACAATCGCACTCTGAAAGCCCTGGAGAAGGCTTGACGAACCTCGTAGTTGACGAGGAATGCTTCATCTGGATTCGTTTGGTGGCCAGTGTCAATCAAATGGAGGCCGATCGCACTGGAAGTGGACCATCTTGAACCGCTGCGAAGCCATTTCGGTAGGTGCCCACAAGTCCTCTCCGATAACCGCCCTGTCGTTTTCCCAACGTAACCGGCTTGACAAAAACAGGTGAAAGAGTGGATACGAAAAGAACATGGACAAGCTATCCTTGAGGATTTCGATCCGGTCGAGGGTGCATTGATCATATTTTTACCTTGAGACGGATCTTGGAACATCGGCACTGTTACAGACAGCCGACAGTGGTGATCTTTTTGGATCTAAAGGCTGCTTTCGATTCAGTTGCTCGTAAC